>VZRX01000997.1:109774-256409 GCA_013398075.1 Notiomystis cincta
CCCCCCCGCAAAAAATATAATGGTCTCGCCCTCAGCGCGGCCCGAGAACCAGCGGCGAACCAACGGCGCGAGAAAAGAACGTCAGGGAAAAAAAACCCACAGGAAGGCACCTAAATCTTTGAACTACAACACATCTATACACGAATTAATTAGCAAAAAGCCCGTCTCAGGGCTGAGTGCATTGCTAGGAAAGCCAGTAACGAACACGCAGCCCCGAGTCCTAGAGCTGAACCGCTGCTGACCCGCGAGCGGGGGGAGCGCAGGGACAGAAACGTCTAGAACGGGAGGGGCCAGGGCGCAGGGCTGACCGACCACAGCGCTCTGCCTCCCCCGGGGCGCTCCTGCTCCCGCCCCGCCACCGCTTTCGGCTTTTCCTCTCTCCCCGGCCGCCCCCGCATAACCCGCGGAGCCCCCGCACGAAGGAAGGGCCCAGGCCCGCGCCATACCTGCTATAATCCGCGGAGCCCCCTGACATGTTCCGATCACCAGCTCTGTCCTCAACTGAAAAGGCAAGCCCTCCGCGGCGCCCGCCTTATATACCCGCCCTGCTGCCGGACTCGTTGCGCTCTGCTTTGCGCATGGATATATACCTTATGCCACACGCAAAAAAGCACGAATCCCTCCGGATTAAGCCCTCTGTCCCAAGAGATTCCCGTTACGCGACCGTTTGAGTTAATCCGAAGGTTGTATATGAACCTCTGAGGTCTACGAGGTGAGGTGGAATGTGGAACTACTTTTTTTGCCGGAGCGCGGAAGAATATTGCACCATTGAGTGCGTCACAGCGCCCCACTCCTTCCTCCCTCTGCCTCCCCTTCCCCCCCGCGCGCACGGGGTTTCCCGGGCGGCCCCTGCTGCAGCGCGGGGCGGGAGGGGGCAATGGCGGCGCCGGCTCGGCCGCGCTGAGGGGGCAGCGATCGGCCCTGCGACAGCGGCTGGGACGGCATAGCGGCCCCTTTTCGTGGCCGCGTTTTCCCCACCGTGTTCGCTGTTTTTCAAGCCCCGGAGTCGGGGGGTGACAGGACAGAGAAAGAGGCTTCCTCGGGCGGGGGCCGGCTCCCCGCGCATCCGCCTCATCCACACACAGAAATGGCTTCCGCCTCCTCCTCCTCCCTGACAGGCGAAACACACCCCGAGCTCTCCCCATGCGCTCCTGGGGCCGGGCTAGCGTTGGTCGTGAGGGGGCAGCGCTGGGAGCTCATGGAGAGGCCCTGAGGCGAGGGGGGCAGATGAAGGCGCCTCTGAGGGCTCCCCGGGCCCCTCGGTCCCGGGTTCACACCCAGTGCAGGCCGGCGGGCCCGTGCCTGAATGCCGCAAACTTGTCCCGAGGCTCTCAGGGAGGATCATTCCTGAAGGGGAGGCAGGAGTGTCTGTAGGAGACAGGTTGGGTGGTCCTCGGGGTGCTGCCGAAAACACAGCGCTGCGTTATGCTGCAGGTCGCAGTACAGCGGTGTCCACGAAAAAATCTGTCAAGAATGATTTAAAGGTTAGTGCAGTCCAAAATAAAGCACCAAGAGAACTGTTACTGTGCAAACCCTTTCCATGATCATGCCCAATGCTTTCATAATGTGGTAGAAAAAATACCGATCATTTTAATGCTCTTTTTAGGTTTCATAATAATCTATTCATCAGTATTTCTTAAGGAGGCAAGTAATATCAATTATAAGTGATAATTTTGTGCCAACTTTATATGGTTTATGTGTATCACTTTGCAATCTGTTTCCATAGTGATTGTATATGGAGAAATGGAAGCAGTGCTTGAAAAACTCAACCCTTTACTTGTCTAGAATATCGTAAATTGTCTGGAACCATCTAGAATATCCATAAAGGGAACCTCTCAAAGACTCAATATACCTTAAGTCTTCCTATAGTAGAGTCTGTTGGGGCAGTATTATCTGTAGAAATAGTACAACCTACCCTGATCCCAGCAAAATTATATAAGTGCACCTCCACTGTCAGCCCATCCTAGTGATCTCAAGTTCTGTCCACCCATGCTGGGTAGAAAATACTGAGGCTATTTCTTGTGTTTGCAGTTCAGATAGACACACAAAAATAGCCAGAGGCCTTTTAAATGAATGAGGCCAGTTTGCATGGACTATTAACCTCTGGTTGAAAAATAAACAGGATGGGCTGAAGAAAGAATGTGAACGCAGGTTTGGGCTGGCACAGTTAGATTTCCCACTGCATTAAAAGTGATTTGAGTCTAAATGGAGAAATAACACTACTGAATATTTGTTAAGGATCTTGAATATTTATTAAGAAAGCTGTTGAGTTTGATTTGATGAATACTTTCATTCAAGTACTGCATTTAAGTCTAAGTAGATTTGCAAATCTGAGAGGAAAAGATTTCCAGACATGTGGGAATTTCAGAAGAGTAAGCCATCATTCTTCACAGACCTGAAATGGCATCTTGGAAACAAGTATCTATCTTTTCCAATAAAGAAATCAGTGTCATTCCAGATTACCTGGGTATTCAGATCACTTTGAGTGTTCAGATTTGACAACAGTTTTGCAGTAACAAGGTTTTCCTGGCTTTCTTTAAGGAAATACTGTTCTTGTTGCTCTAGCTTGCTGCAAATCTTGCTTTATTCCACTTGGACAAACTTCATTCTATTAAAAAAAAATGTTAAACCCCCTAGCCAAACAGGTCCCTCCGAGCTCCTGATCACTGGCCTTTATTGAGGAGCTTGAAATATCCCTGTCTCTGAGGATTTTGTTAATTTCTGATTCACTTGATGCTTAAATATTAAAAAAAGCCTGTGAGCAGACTGGTATCTGCTGGCCCATGGTCATGGCAGAGTTTGATCAAATTATTTGGTCATGTTATTCACTTTGGTTCGTGGTTGTTTTAATGCAGTGACACTCCTCGGTCCAGTGGCCCCTTGGCAGATGCTCTGTTGACCTCAAGTGTTGTATGACTGGAACAATAAAATTATGATTTAAGAAACAAATCATCAGTTCCCACCTGAAAGGCATTTATTGGTATGGATGTTGCACAGTAAGGTATATGAGAAAAGGAACCCAGTGTTTCCTCCAGTGGAAATCATTGACTTCTTTCACCAAACGGAAAGATGAAAAAAATTTTGTTTCACAAACTTCAAGCAAATGTTTGGAAACACAGAATCAAGTCTTCTCTTCTTGTGAAACAAGATAGCAGATATCCAGGCTTCTCCTACTAGCTGTGACCCCTAACTGTACTGGAGGAAAAAATCCTACATTCCATACCCTTTAAAATCCCTGTACAATGTTTGAGAAATATCTCTTTGGTTACAGTAGAGCAAACAGCCTTTTCATGTGATTTTGTATGTACTTTGTGTATTTTTGGGCCAGTGCTAACCACACTCTGCCTGGAATGATTTGTGTTCTGAACATGAAGCATCAAACTGAGAGGTACCAAAAGGTCAGATTTTGTCACTATCAAAAATCTTGTAATGACACTGGGATTTCTTGTGGTACCCTGACTTTAAATCTGATTAAGCTTTTTAGAGCAGCCTCAACTGAAAACTTGTTCCCCAAGGACCAGGTTCATATTATCATCAGGCAGAAGAGATGCCAAGAAGACACTAAATAATATGTCTGTGCTGCTAAAGATAGGATCCACAGCCACATAGATATACACATCTAATATACTTCTGTAGATGCTTCCCAAAAAGACAATCCCAGTGAATCATGAGCTCTTTAGTGAGAGTGAACATAATAATACGTTTATTAACAGGGGTAGCAGATGGACTAGCTGGTTTAGCAGCTGGGTTTCCAGTGATTATTCATGCAGATTGAAGTAAGGAGTGACGTATCTGAAGAAAGCAGTAGGAGCTGACACCTCCTGAAACCGAGCTCCAGTTGAGCAATCTCTGCTCACCAATATTCTGGCAAAGGCAATGGTACAGTTTGCATTAGGGAATCTCAGAAATCTCCTTTTAGAAATCTCATAGCATTATTTGAATTTGCCATGAAACTGCCAGGTACTTCACAGGAAACCTGCAAGATCCCAGAGTTCTTTTCCTGCATTTGTGAGTCTGGTGCCTGAGTTCAGACTGTGTATTGTTTGATTGCCATGACTAGCAGGGCAAGTAAAGGTAAACTGACAGAGTTTGCTCACAGTAGGTCGTGTTAAGGATCAAGACAGTTTGTTAGGGTGTTGTTAGCAAGAAGTAATGTTTTTCAGTTTATCAGTCCCAAAGGATCCTGCCTAAACAAAAGCATGCTTCCTCAGATGTAGGAGTGGATAGGAAAGGTTCTGGAAAACCTCCAGAGGAGAAAGAAAGTCCAAATTCCAAGAGTCCCATGCTTGTTATTTAAATGCATTCAGGGTGTCATTAAAGCTAACAAGCATTTTTGGACATTCCATTGCAATTACAATCTAAAAAGGCTAAAAAAGAAGAATTTATAAGATACAGTGTTTTTAATGGATTGAGAATGCTGGCTTTGTATTCTGTGGTACCTCAGTGTAATCTGAAATGCACGTTATGATGACTTTAGTACATTGGGCTGCTCGACTTGCTTTGTCATCCATTTTTAAAAGTTACTTTACAACTTTGTTATGTTTTGACAGATATTTCTAGTCTTTGTAACTGTAGTCAAATTTGTGTTGTGAAATCTCAATGATGTCTCTGTTGAGTGAATTGAAAGTACATCCAGAATTTCTTCTCCCTGTCCAAGTTCTGTCTCACTGAATAGTTGTGCACTAGGCCAATAAGGAATGTGTTCGTATTCAAAGATGCTTAAATTACTTAGGTGCCAAGCACTATGGAAAGCAGCGGGATTTAAACTGCTTTGGTTGATTTAATTGTCCCACATGCTCAGTCTGTTCAAGATATTCAGGCTTGTGCAGAGGATGTGGGGTGGAGGGGGCCTTTTGCTGGCCAGCTGACTCACTTGTCTGAAATGTATGCGGGATTGCTTGGGGCTTGTAGTTCCTAATTGCTTGGAGCACTCAAGGAGTCTCCAAGGAGTGTTCTTGCTTCAATTGTGCAAATTTTCTTTCTTAGCCTAAGTTCTTTCATTCCCAGTTAGATTTTTTTCTTGATTATAATAATTTGTTAAACTATTTAAGACCAATTTACTTGTTTGGTTGTTTGGGTTTTTTTAAAGAAAAACAAAATGGTGTGAATTTAATCTTTAAGGTTATTCATCCATTAATTCATCTTGTCTTAGAGTTTGGAGTTTAAATTCAGACTCGTAGTGACCTTCCTGCCTGCAGAGGTTTGAAGTTATTTCTTACTCTGGAATAATAAAGTTAGCACTGAATTATTAAGAAAGATGATGTTTCTTTTATATGGTGGGACAGTTCTTGTAAACTTCTGCTGAAAAGGAAGCAGCAGAAGTGCTCTGGGCCCTCTGAGGAACCTTGGCTTCTCAGCCCTCTCCCAGGGGCTCAAAAATGTAAAGAACTAAGGGAAGTTAATTACTACTTACTTTTATAGTGGGTATAGTTTCATTCAAAAGTTTAAATTTGTGAAAAATTTCCCTTTTACTTTGGTTAGCATTGGTTGGTCTTGTAATAAGAAACTAGGGTTAATTCTAGAAAGCCAGTATTTAATTTCTTAGTGGAAGTATGTAAATTACTGTTAATTCTTTAAATGAGTGTAATGTAAGAAAACTGTCATATGGAATCACTTATGGTGGTCTTGTAATTTTAGTAACAATTCTGGTAATAAGAAGAATGTTGGCACAATAAAATCTTAACCCAAATATTTGACACAGAAATATGCTTTTCTTTCTATGAGTTTTATAGTCATCCAGTCCTCTGCATGCTATAAAACTCAATAATTACAGTTTTAGATATTGAATGTTCTTCTTGATTGAGCACTTAGATTCTTTGTTTCCAAGTTTTCAAGGTTTGTAGTCAAGCCCAGGATGTGAAATCAGCTTAGCTCCATTCTCTGTTGTGTTAAGGACTCCTAGTGTGACTGTAGACTGGAATTTTAGCACTAAAATTGAGCAGATGATATTTATTAGACTTGCCATTGACTTTTATTGCAGTGAGAGCTCTGTTTGCACTTCAGTTTTCTTCTCTGTCATGTGGGTGTGATATTTGCCTCAGAGGTTATGTGTGGGCAAATCCTTGAAAAATGTGGGCATCAGTAGGAGGCGTAGAAATCTTTGATAGAAGTTGCAGACTACTTTCAGGATGGAATTTATTCTTATCTTACAAAAGTAAATAGAGCTGAGAGATGAACCAGGTGGCAGATGAAAACATCCTGACACAGTCGTGGTTACATTTATTTTTTAAGTCATGGAATACTGCATGTCATATATTTCTGAGAGACAATCTGCAAAGAACACTTTTTCCTGTTCTGAGAGGAAGGTAGATATCAGCCCGTGTGTTATTGTGAAGAAAACCCTTTTCCTTCTGCTATTGGTTAACCATCTCTGCACATTATTTATTCTCATGATTATACAAATTTGCAATCCACTGGCATTGCTTGAGTTTTTTAATTGCTAATTTCAATTGGTTAAGTTTTGGAACAGTTACTACAAGCAGACCTATGTCTGTATTTAACTTGAGTACCTTTCCTTATTGGTAAAAGAAGTTGAGTGTTATGTACTTAGTAGGAGGAAGCAATGCATGGGAACCAAGATGAAAACACCAAGGCCAAGCAGGTTTTTGACTTTTACAGGGATAAATCCACGGGACCCATTTGTGGTGAAAAGAAGTAATAATCTCTAATGTGTGTTGTAGATAAGTGTACCTTGATAGGTGCCCCATGTCCTGCCTGGTGACAGCAACAACTCTGTCCTTGCCCGTCCCAATCCCACTTTTGGACATCAGAACAAACACACTGAGCTTTCCAGAGTGTGTGTGCAGCACTGTGAGTTGTGAGGGCCTATCTCAAATTAGTGACAACAAAATGTCTGGTGTTATCAACTGATACAGCATTGCACAGAGAGCTTTGCTTTGAGTGCCTTACATGTCTTTATTGCCAGAATATTTCAAATGTGTACGTCCCTGAGCAGTAAGACATCACAGAAATAACTTCATTTTTCCCTAACAGAAACTCTTTGTGCCCATATCCAGCATTGCATATTAACTGAATTCTCTTGTTTCTTCTCTATCAGAGCATTTTAACCTTCACAACAGTATTTTGCAGTTTATAGAGCTTGTTATAACATGTAAAAGTTAACAATAAAGCTAAATACTTTGACATCAATAAAATGAGCTGTGTAATCAGAAGTACTGGCCTCAAGGTAAATCTTAATTTCTACAAACTGGAAGTTTCCTACTGAGCTTTACTTTTCATAAGAAAATTGAGACTGTTTATTTCTTCAGGTAACTGTAGCTCAGATTCCCCAGGTTTTGTTTCTGTCACTGATACTGGCACAATGTGAAACGATAGATGAGCAGTTTCAGCTTTGTGTCCTTTTTTCATCTCTTTGTAAAATGGAAATTATTGTCTCTTTGAAGAATCTCTTAGATTGTAAACTGACTAAAGCTGGGACTGATTCCTTTGTGAGCTGTGCTTCAACCTGCAGAGCAATCAGCTCTGGGTGCGGAAAAGTTTAAAAAAAGTTTAAAAAATTAATCAAGACCAAGATTGTGCCTTGTTTAATCATTTTATTTATTTGTTTTCTTAATCCTTCTGAGATTTTTTTGGATGAAAAATATAACTGTTCCAAGGCTTTTCTCTTTAACAGTGTTAGAGATGCATATTCTTCTTGTGGCTGAGTCTGAATTGTGTGCCCATCAAGCCGAAGTGCCACATGAGCTGCTAAATGTAACTGCTCTTTTTTGGGGCTTTGGTTTGGTGCTAGGAAGCCTCTGTAGACCAGTCCTTAGCCTCAGTTGTTTGTGCTTCAACCCATCCCAGAATGCTATTCTATATTATTTTCTATACCAACTGAATGTTGCCAGAGGAGACAAAAACGAATGTGTGAGTGCTGGATTAGTAAGGTACTCAGTCTTTTTCTCTCAGGTTGTGCTCAGGAGCACTTGCCCCCGTTTTCCACATTTTCCAGCGAGCATGGGCATGGACTGATGCAAGCACAGAGAGGATGCAGGCAATCCCTTTATTTTAGCCAGGAATAACTGTGGTGTTGCTCATGCCAGTCGAGGACATGCACTTTAACACATCATGTCACAGCAATTGGCAGTGGCCAGAAACCTTTGTTCTTTACACAGCAGGAGAGAGAAATGCAAGTTCATGCTGAATTGCAGGAATATATCGATTCATTTATTTCATGCATGTGATAAAAGCGATTAGATTATAAATTACTGGCAGTTTTTTGCAGTATATAAAGAAAATGTATGTGCCTCTATTCAAAGTATTTTTATCTTGTGCTTTAATTTAAGAGCTTCTGATAATAATTGTTTCTGAGTCTTAAGTAGTTGGGGTTTTTGCTGTCATATTCAGCATTTATTTGTAGCTCCTTATTCTGATTAATTTAAAAGTAACAAAGTGAGAAATCAGGAAAATCCTAATTTTGAAGCAGGCAGGTACTATAGTAGTCAGTAACTACGCAATTACTGGTAGTTTTTCTCTTGTTGCTTTTTTGTTCTCTAAAGCTTGTGTTACAATTTCTAAATGTATTCCATGGGTTACAAGGCTACAAGATTTTGTATGCCATCATTGCTTTTATTTCAGCAGGATTTTAACAAACAAAGCACTGATTTAATTTATGTTCTAATAACAAATAAAGACTCAGTCAAACAATGACAGATTCTTAGAGGACTTTATTTGGATGTGATACTGTGCATATCTTAAGCTCAGAATTCTCATTTTTCACCTTTCTGTCCAAGAAAGCTGAGTTATCACAAAGATGATTTTACAGTTAATTACCCAAAAGGAGTTCTCTGATTTCCTTTAATATTATTCATTTGCATTGCTAATATTCATCTCTTCTGGGAATAGAACTTTGTACCCCCAGGAGCACACTTTTTTTCTGAAATAATTGTGAAATTGTGTTTGCTAATTTACATAATATCAGAATTGTCTTTGCTGATTTCCTGGGCTAACAGGCTGTGTATCTTTATGCAGAAGGAAAGAGAATGAAGTGAGAACTGTAAAGGACTGCTGCCTCAGAACTGCTGTTGCCATAGAGCTGCTAACGAGGAAAAAAACTGCAGCATGGATTTCTTGTGCTGTTGAAGGTAAGATGAGGGCACAGCAAAGACTGTAGGAGGGGGAGGGGAGGCAAGGCAGAGGGAGGGAGAAGAGGAAGAAAGTCTGCGTCCTTGCTGTCTAAAAAAGGAAATTCAGTGTCAGTGTTCATGAGCAGAACTGCTGGTGCAGAAGAACAAAGCTATCTCAGTTGTTTAGGGTAGCAGGAGTGATGAGCAAGCAAGCACACTCCCATACTTTCAGGAGGAAATGCTGCAAAGAAAGGAGGGAGAAGAAGAGTGACTTTTTGCTTTAGAAAATACTCACTGCTGCTTCAAGGTAGCTGCTTTTTGATACTACTTTGGTATTAACGTTATTACCCTGGGTAAAGGCAGCCATGAAAAAACTCAGTAAGGAGAAAATCAAGAAGAAAAAGTGGTGGTAAAAAATTCAGCATAATCTTGAGCTGATGGATGCTGTTTGTATGCATTAGAATGTCTCAGTTGCTACATTCAGCTGTGCAGTGCTGTGAAACCTTTCCAAATGCAAGTGAAATTATGCTTTTTGTGGTAAGATCTATGTGATATGTTGATGTGTTATCAACCTTTTATCAATGATCTTTTGTTTTCTGTTATCTAAGTAGATGTCTTTTGAGTGGAAGTGTATAATAAATAAATAAAAATTAATATTAGATATTCAAAAATACTGACTATATAACCAACATGCTTTCTGTGGGATCTCTTTAATGGGGTGAGCTTTGTGGTAGTCTAAGACTTCAATGTCATTGCAGAATTATCTGCAACACACTCATGCAAAAGCTGCTGCTGCTGTTTCTACATCTGTCTATCACGTTACATATTTTTGCCATCCTTCACCTGCTCCTTCTCCCAGTCATTAGGATGTTTCTGAGGCGGCTGAACCCACATGCCCTGCACAGCAAACCCAGCACACCTGCCATGTTTGCACGGTGGGGCCTTGAGGAGAGTAAAACAAACTGTGGAGGCAGCGATAACACTGTCTTAGCTATGTTGATACTCCTGTGTTGATATTGCTTAACCATCTGTTTGCTGTGTTATTGAGTGTGCTTGGATAGATCAGCCCTTTCTCACAATTCTTGTTTTGCACTTTATCACCATTTATCAAATAGTGTTCGACTGTTCTCCTGGAGCCTCTTTGCAGTTTGGGTCAGAGTGATTTTTTTTCTATAGCATCCTGTTAGTAAGACTAAGTAATTCAGGCTCTAAATGTTAGGGATTCAGATTTTTATTTTCACTTACTGTGAAATTGTTATTCCTTGAGTGTGTAGAGTTTAGCTCATACATTTCCCAGTCATGAATGGCACTGGGCAAGATATATCAATCATGAACACATAAGTTTCCATTTCCAAGGTTTATCATGTGGAATTGGATGTTCAAGTGTATTTTTACTAGCCTGACTAATTTTGTTATTCAGACTAATTTTGTCAAACTTGTAAGCCACAGAAAGTTCTTCTGCATTCTTCAGAAGCATTCTTTTGATTTACTTTGGTTCCCAGTGCACCCAGGGTTGATAACATCCTATTAAGCTTTGTGGGGGTCCTCCGAGCCAGTGCACATGAAGTTAATCCATGACTGAAGCATCCCCTGGCAATACAAGTGATTGTGATTTAGTTCAGTGTCAGCAAGGGGTTTAGTCTCCTTCTCTGAACAATTGTTAGTGCCTTGTTGAGTGAATAATTGTGTTAGGACCGATTTCCACACAGCATTAGGTGCTACATTTCAGAAGAGATCACTGAACTTCTGAGTCAAACCAGTTTGGGCTCTTCAGAGACATGAGGTGATTATTCAAACAAGTATGACTGTATAATAAACACCTCTTTGTAGAGTAACTGCTAAACAAGGAGTGGATGGGCCCTGTTCAGACAAAAATTTAGTTGCCTTGTATAAATATTTAGTGGATGGTTAGTGTTGCAGTCTAAGATCAATTTAATAGCTTTTCATTGGCAAAGGGGTAGGCAGAAGCACAATGTTGCTAAATGACAAGCTAGTCTCATAAATTTCCAAATAGTATGCATATTTATTGGTTCCAGTTGATGGATTGATGGTGGCTAGTATGTATATACACAGTGAAAAAGAGCAGAGCTACAGTAGTGCTGAGAGAGAAATGTCTTGAGTGGAGTGCACTCACATTATAGCCTTCATATTGCTGCTGTTCTTATGCCAAACTGTCAGCTACAATCAACAGATCTATCAACTTGAGCCAAAGTTCCAGAGGTGTCTTGGTTGTCTTATGGTAGAAAAGCAACTTCATGAAGCTGAATAAGGCAGAGGAGTTGTTTGTAAATCTACTAATCTGTCCTCATGTTTGTACTGAATTCTGAAGAAAGAGGTGATCTTGTAGTTTATGCTTGGTTTGCCTGCTTCTTCCACCTGGTTTGTATTGTGGGAGTGATCAAGAGAAAAAAGGAAGTATGGCAAACATTGCCCAGAACACTCTAATCTCTGTATTTGGGCCAGAAAAAAAAGCTGTTAAGCCACTAGTGCTGCTGTGGTTAATGCCAGGACTTGCACCAATTCCCAAAACACTGTAAAATATAAAAGCTACTTTGATGGCTAATGCTGCCCATAATTACCTTTTTAAGGTGCTGCATTGCTCAATCTCCATTTCAAACACTCCACGTAATATCAGCTTTCCACACGACAGACTTTGGCTGAGTGGTCCAAGGCCTGATTTTTGAAATGCTGAATACCCATAATAGTATTTAAGGTTAATGGGAGGACAAAATTCTCAATAAAATGTAAAATCAGACTTCTGCACTCAAACAGGAGATTTTAGTTTAGCAGTCACAAGACTACTTAAATGATCAGTCTGAATTCTGGATTCCTGCTGGAACTGATTTTTTTTTCTTTTGCAGAGCCTGAGCTATGTCCCATTATATCCCTTTGTTTTTATTAATTTTGTGAGCATTACTACTCTTTTAGTCAGTGTACAGCTAGTAGAACAACTGGCACATAAAAGGTAGAAAATTCAGTTACAGTAGATTTACTTCTTCATAATGTTTTATGGCATTAGTCTTTTTTTCTATTGGATTAAATGGCAAGAAATTAACTTCTGCTGCCATGCTTAAGGGTTAGAATGAGAAATAAAACAATGTTCCTTTACATGTGTCTGGTGAATTTTTCAAGGCACTGAACTATAGTATTTTGAGCATATAGGTCAAAGTCTTTCTTTAAACATGCAATAGCTCCTGTTGATAAGCATTATGTTCCCCACCTTGAAATCAATAATGCTCAATTCTTGTCTAGCCCAACTGTTTGACTTTTCTTATAGTAATCTAAGTTTCAGTTAAAAATACATCCTTGTTCATTCTCTGCCTTAGTCAGATTTGGTTTGTTCCCTTGTTTTTCACTCAAAATATAGTATTTCTTTTGTTTCCAGCCAAGTTGTCTGTTGGATCCTGTGCCAAGTGCATCCAGTGGAAGGTGGAGAGGCATCCACCAAATTCATACAGGGCCTCTCAAAATATATTTTGTCTTTGCATTTTTAAAATAAATGTACTCCTTTGGCATGACTGTGGATTCTGCAGGGAATTCTGTTTTTCTGTGGCTCAGTTTGAGTAAGGTAAGTATTCTAAAGCCTGATCTTCAACCCACAGATCAGTACTACCAGTAGTCATGGCAGAAGAGAAAAGAATCACTATGAGGTTTCTAATCCCTGTTACTCCATACTGGTAGGATTTACTCCTTTGAAGGTTATGGTTTTCAGTGGGCAGCAGATTGAAACCATTGCAGGAGCTGCAGTATAAAGAGTATTCATTGTAGCAAGATGCCTTACCCAACTAGAAAAACCTTCACTCTTTACTCCTCAACACACACTTCCTCTCATTTTAGAATGCAGTAGAAACATTGTGTTGTTAATTACTTTTATCAAATGAACTTGCACATAAAGCTTAATTAAAACTGTGGAAGCTGCATTACACTAATGTGGTCTTATAAACACAGCAGAATTAGGACTTGTGGGTGAGTGGCTGGTTACAGAATTGAAAATATCTATCCTCATTGTTGTTTTTAAAGAATATTTGAGGAATTTGTACATTTGATTTGGTACAGGCTCTGTCTACATGACAATGGCCGTGTAGTAGTGTCATTTCTAATTCTGTAGCCACTTAGAGTCATTTATCGTCATAACTGTTATTCCTGTTATTCCTAAATTGGGAGCAATTATCTTGCTGGCTGAGAGACCTGAAAAAACAAGGAAAGAAATGGGTTCTTACATCCTATCAAACAGCAGTGCTCATCATTAAGGCTCCACATGTTCTGATGTCAGGTGTTTGCACAGCTCTCTCCCATGGCTTCCCCTGCATGAACATAGCACTAGAGGATGATTGGAACTGCTGACTGTGATGTAAAGGTCATGTCTGAAATATGGCAAAAATCAAATAGTCCATCCATAGTAAAGCTGAGGAATTTTTCATATGGTCAGTTAAAATATATGTTTAGTCCTATTGTCACAGATGAAATGAACAAGGGAGGGAGCACATGAAATTCAGACAGCTGCAGAATGGCTGTCGTGGCTCTGGATGTCAGCAGTATGAATAAACAGAGGTTTAGTTCAGACATATTTTCATACCCCAGACTCCTAGTCTCGTTTATCAGTATCAGTAAGAATGCAATTTTTCGGTGCAGGAGTGGCCCTTAGTTTTTATATTCATGAGATTACATTTAGAGTGTTATTTATACACTTTGCTTATAGTAAGTAACTGGCAAGCGTCGAAGCTCTATTGCTAGAGCTTAATATTTAAAACAGATTGCACAGATGGGGTGTTTTTAGCTACAGTGTTACTCACCCAGAAGAAACGCTGAGTGTTAAGCCTACTAAACCATTCCTGGCAATGACAAACCTGAAAAAAATTGGCGATCATAAGCCCTGTGACGAAAAATGTGCCATCTGCTGGCCAAGGAGGAAAGTACTCGTTAGGCGCTGCGGCCCCTGGATACAGCGCTCCAGCGTGATGCCGGCAGGAGGAGAAGCTGGGAGTTTTGCAGAGCTCTTCAGCAGCTGAGCTGAAAGGGGCCTGGTCAGGAGTTTTCTCACAGCAGATTCTTCCATCCCAAAGTGCTGTTTTGTGATAATTGAAACTTTCTGTGGGAACACATCAATGAGAAATGGAAATGCTTCTTTCTAAAAATATCCAAACATTCTGTTTCAGAAGTTTTATTCTAGAATGATTTTTTTAAGGTAATTACTTTTGTAAATTATATAAGCAAATTGAAATTGTCATTCTTGTGTTAAACATCATTGAAACCTCACATCATCACTATAGCACGTGGTAAGTGACCACTCAGGCCTGCATCTCACTACTTGTGGTTATGTATGTGTGCTCTGTGGGGAGAATACGTCAAGTGTGACTGTCTTTTCATTCAGATCAGAGAGACTGGAAATGGGAAGAAAACTTTGTTTCTCTTACATTTGCATCTTTATTTCTTTATTGTAATTTTGCATTAATTATTTAAATTGCTACTGTGATTTAAAGAAAAACTGTTTTGAGCTTATACTCCTGTTAGTGATTCAGTATCCACTAAGAGTTTCCAGTTACAGCCCAAATCATACCAATCAAATATTCAGAAGAAAAGAAGCCGAGAACTAAAGATAACTCTCAAGGCTTTCATTTGTGTAGCTTTGTAAGTTTAGTTCTTGTCAAAACAAGAAGATAGCCTTTGCATATTATGCTGCAAGGAAAAGAATGAATTAAAAAGGCTGGATTTGATTAGTGATTGATCCAGGGGTTATTATTATTGTATCTTTCTTAAAAATGGTGCTCCAGCTAAGCTGTATAACTTCTGAATGATTATTTTCAGGAAAAGAAGTATAATGGTTCTGGTATCATCGGTCATGACAGATATCTGTCTGTCTCCATCCATCCCTATATGGCAACCAATTATACTGTGTAAAAAAAAAAGTTCAGATGCACACAACCATGCTGAATTTTTACTCACAGAGACTGTTTCTAATTTTAGATTTAATGATTTTTTTCAATACATTCTAATGAATCTTCTGAAAAGTTAAAAAAGGAACCAGGCATTGAAAAGGGGAAGTGTGCCTTCACTGTCAGGGAATGCTTAGATTCTGGCAATGTGAGTTCTGTTCTGTGATGTGTTGGGGACTCTCCTGCCACACACAATAAGAGAGATCCCTCGTTTGCTTTTTATTTTTGTTCTTGCCCCCTTTCTTGAGTTCCTGTCTTTTATAGCTCCTTGACAATGGTACCTTTACCCATTTCTCCATCCCATTCACTCTGTTTCAATTTTTGCCACTAATTTGCTGTTTTCTTTTGTTCCTATCCCAACCATATCATGCCACCCTGCCTCTGTTCTTTCCGCTTGTGTGTCTTCTGACCTTTCTTGGTTGCTATCTCCTCTTTGGAGATCATCCTTGCCTGTTATGCCAAGACCTCATGATCCTGTTCCCATCTCTTTTGCATTCAATGAGTAGACTTCCCCTGTCTAGTTTTTCCTTGCCAGGGAAAGCACACAAAGAAGCACAGCACACAAAAAGGACCCATTCCCAGCTATTAAGTATACAGTCCTGATGCCACAGCAATCCTAGCACTTGGGATGAGCAGCTTCAGAGAATTGCAGGTGTGGCGGAGGGCACTTCCACTGTGGTTTCAGTAATGTGGTCTTTTACAACAAAATCAGTGAAGTGTTACCATTTGTAGGACCTCACCATGTTAATAACCCTTTACAGGACCAAGTAGCATTTCAAACTAGTGAACTGATCTGGCATCAAAGTATTTATTTATTTATTGCTGTGTGTTATTTTTTTTTTCAGCTGAGTAAATTATCACATCCATGCAAAGGGAAAACATATTTTATTTTGCAAGAAATATTTGATGCTTTTTAGCTAATGCATTGCACCAAAAACTCAACCTTTGGAAGATACCCAGAACAGAAAAATCAGTCCAGTCTCAAAATTATGCACAACCTAATAATTGAAGAAGGCACACCAAATTTTATGTGTCTCAAGAGTTTGTAATTTTGTAATATGATCTGTAGTATTTGTGCATCTCTGCTCAATGAAGATCTGTCAATCATAGTGCTTCTCTGAATAGTTAACATAATATTATATATGTATAGGGGATAATAAACCTGCTTTATTTAGGATTCTTTCAGCTGTCCCTGTTATCTCATCCAACAGAACAACTAGTCATGGACTGTGGCAAGATTGATTTGTTCAAAGAAATTACCAGGCAAAAGGATTCCTTTGTTTTATTTTGTTCTTTAAATGATCTACTCCAGTAAATTCGAGAAAAATTATTTCACATATCTATTAGAGGCTCCCTTATTCTGTGTCTTCTGTTTTACCCATATTTGGTTGAGATAATCTTTCTGCCATTGTTTTAAAATACAATACAGTAAGATTTGATGCAGTGATTCAGTTTGTGCTTATAGAAAATTGAGGCAGATGAGTTACACTGATTTACATATTTGCAAATATATGCAAATACACAGTATTGCCATATGGTCTTAGGTCCCCAGAAGTGCTGGTGACCTACTTGAATATTTCAGTTAAGAGAATATGAGCTTTTGCCTCTTCATGTTTTATACTTTTCAAAAGGTAGTATTCTTCTTATTTTCTATGTAACATTTCTGAAAAGGATCCTATAATGTTTGAATTATGGTAAACCATCTGCGAGATCAAAGTCTTCCTTCTTGTTTTCTGTAGCTGGATCGATGTTTTCTGGTGCAGAAGGCAAGAGATCCTCATTTGTGAATTCTTTGGGAAAGCTAGGAGGGGCTGGAAAGCCCACAAGTTGTTTCCATGGTTTTCCAGGACATCTGGGGCGAGGAGATTCTGGGCGATCTGGCAACCCATTAAATAAAGACGTATCAGGAAGAGTTACTGGCTCTGCAGGTCTACTGATTTCCTTCCTTGCACCCCCTGTACTAACCAGCTCCAGTGCTGTTTCGGCACTGGATGATGGGAGGGTTTCATTTTGATTAAAACCCCTTTCATTTGACTCCTCCGAAGACTGGGGGTTTGGATATTTATGTTTATTCTTTTCACTGTGTTTTTTATGCCCACATGCATGGCCACTTCTGCGCCCACAACCAATTTCATGCCTATGCCTTTTGTCATTGTCATGATCCTTTTTAACTCCATGCCTGCCCTTATGCCTGTGTTTGTTCCTGTGCTTTTGCTCAGGTTCACCTTCACCTTCTGGTTCCTGTCCATCGTCTTTCCTTATTTCTGTGCTAGGGCTTTGTCTTTCTCCTTCATTTTTATCAGCATGTGAAACTGCATTTGACTGGCTTAGCATCACAGTGCTCCTGAAAGGTGTGAATCCAGGAGGCCTTCTTGCAAAGAACACCTAAAAAACATTGCAATAGTAGCCACATTTGTTACATGAAACAGAAAAGTTGCTTCAGATGTGGGAAATTCAGAAGCTGGTTCATTGCAGCGCATGAATAATTTAGCAGATTTTTAAACCAAAATCTAAACTAAATAATTCTCTCTTCTGTGATAAGCATACAAACATAAACATCTTCCCAAATAGCTCTGGAGTATTTCAGCAGTTATATGTGTAAAAGAAAAATTTCTGTATCACTTAAATTTTGTCAGTGTAAGAGAGGAATGATACTATAGAGAGCAAAACACATGCACTGGTTTTAATTTATGAACAGTGCAGTTGGATTCTAGGACTAAATGTCCTGGCACTTGTTAGAGTGTTACACTCTCATGTATAGAACCAGTTTATTCTGAAGGTTAACACATCTCTGAGTAGCATCAATGGCAGAATATGCAGAAGATCTGTGTCATTTTGTTATATAAAATGTAACTATTCAATTTTTTACTTCTAGATTTGACATATGCATTTCAGAATACTGACTGGAAATACCACACAGAGGTTAAAGCTGATAATATCAAACATTCTGTTGTTATTGAGTCATCTCTACTCCCTCATCAGTGTTCAACTGGAAGACAAAGGCTGAATACATGGTGTACAGTCACTGTCCAACAGGAGTTTCATTTCTCTCCACCAAAGTCTCTGATCATTATCTAGCTGCAAATCAGAGTTATTTGGGTTGAAGCTAAATTTGAAAGTTGATATAGATAAAATATTGTAGTGAAAATAGAGAGGAGAGACATTAGTTGATGCATAATAATATGTAGCTATGAAGGTGCTGAGAACAGTGAAGTTATTAGTTATGAGGGCAGGTTAATCTGTCTTTATCCAGCATCACACTGAAGTCTCTGCATTTATTAAAAACCCTGCAATCCTCAGAAATATCTGATAATAAAAATATTTGTATCCCATTGTGAGATTTTCACACTGACTCACATTCAGGGCTAGTTCACTGTGGAGCTGAGTAGGAAGGAATTGGAAAATCCTTATGCAGAGACTGACAGCTGCAGCATGTGCCACTCAACTAATGTGGAAAGGTTCACAGACACTTTGGAAATCTATGGGGGATAATTATTGTGTTGGCAAATACATTTTTATTTCAACTTTTAAACCTGGTATGAGTAGTAATTTGAGGGATTTGATGGGGCTTGATACTCCAGAGCTTAACTGACAACGCAGAGGAGCAGGCAGAATTTCTCCCTGTCCCGGTGCCTTGGTTTGTGTGATCACCTTGTTGGCCATTGTCTCACCTTGTGGTGAAACTGCTTTGATGTAACAGGTTGTTGAGGTTAGAGGGTGAGAGAAAAGAGGGTGGCATTGATGAGACTGGTAAAAGAACTGTATTCATGTATTTTTGGTATAAAATACGGGATGATTTGGACTGGACAAAGAATTTATTGACTGCCTTTGTCCTACCCTCTGCTTAAAAGGATGGATAAGGAAGAGGAATCTTACCACTGTCTGTTCTTCAGAGCAGTTCATCTGGGGATAGATTTTATCCTCCCATGGAATCACATGAATTTGTGCTTTACATGACAGTGATGCCTGTTGACCAAACAAAAACCAACACACTAAGGCAACAAAACTTCAGACACAAAGGAAACAACTTGGGCCTGAAAAATAAACTTTTTAAAAATAATGCTTTAAAAACCAAATATTTATGAAACCTATCTTAGTGATGAATACTTCCGTATTAGGACACATCACAGCTTAGCTTTTCAAGGTTATAGTATGCCTGTGTGTACATTTGATTTCAACTTTGGATTTCAGATTAGATCTTGAAAACTGTATCTTTCATCTCTATCACTTTTGGAGCACTAAATGCTTAATCTTCATTATATTCCTAAGAAATATATTTTGTTGATGGTATTTCTCCTACTAAAAATTGGGAAATTGAAATAAAGGCTTATTTTTTCTTTTTAGTGCCTGCTGCACTAACAAATTTTAAAATATCACAGGTAAACACTGTTCATATGGTAGGAAAAGAGATGGGACATAAAAGCTCTCTACCCAAACAACTCCATTGCCAATGGAGCATTCCTTATCAGCATTCCTTTCTAGTGTCCGGAACACATTTTCCCACTATCAACAGCATGGTACACACTCCAGAAACGTCATTCCTTTGCACACAAGTAACAATCCAGTCTCATGTTTTCCTCAGCTGCAAGTCCACAGAGTCAAGAGTATTGCAGCTATTTCACCTGGCAGCAGCTTCCTCCTCTCCTTTCTTTGATTATTATCAAATAAAGTTCCTTTGGTTTTGCAGTGAGCACTGATCCTGCAGCTGGAGTGATTCAGTTTAAGTTTCAGGGTTTCTTGAGTTACAAACAGTGAAAACTGCCCTTCTTCTTGAAACAAAAGCTTACTGAAAGAGGTAACAGAACCCAGGATGTGATTTTACTGAAGCATTTACAGTTTCTGATGCAAGTGAATTTGTCCATTAGAAACATTACAGTTGGCAACATTATCATTACTTACACTGTTTGATGTGGCTGTGCAGTATTCATTAGGTTTTTCAAACTCACTCTTAGAGCAGTTTGTCTTCCAGATTGTAAATTTTACTTGATACTTTTTTCCTGCAACCACCTGAAAAATTAGCAAGAAGGCTTTCTGTGCTAAAGGTGTTTTGCTGAAAAGAGTTCACAGGAAAGATGATTTTCTATAAGCTTATACTACTTAAATCCTACAAGTCCTAACCACTGGGCCAACATATGTTAAGAACAATATTAAAATATTTGGCAGTAAACTTATCTGCTTCTAATCAAGTAACTTATTTACTCCCGTTCCTATTCTCAAAAATTCTAGCATTGAAGCTGAAGGAAACAGAAAAGGTCAGAACAACATCGGGCCCACAATTATTAAATGTCTGTAGTAATTTCATTAGTAACAGATGAAATCATTAGTGATAGCACTGCAGAGAGCCAAATATGATGTCAGGAAAGTGGAATGCGAGTAAAACAAAGTGCGTGATGAACAGGCCCGGTTGAAAATGAACCTGTTTGCCAAATGCATTAAAGAGAGAAACTGCATGGGTTCAAGAATGTGCCTGCTATGAGTTCTCTTAGTATTTTTCACAGAGCTTGAAATAATATATCTTCCTTTGGGGACATCAGGCAAGACATGAAATTCTGTTTCCCTGAAATCTATTTTAAAGGTGTATGCATGCTAATATCAATCATGATAATGAAAGTCAGAAAGAAGAAAAAAGCTTTAAAGAAGAAAAGGCACAGATATTATCAGTAAGATAATACGAGCTCTTTAGAAAAATTTTAATGTGCTTTTACTGCCTTCTCCAGTGACACACCATACTCAGGAGTAGTTGTGACCATGTATTTTCTGAACTACTCCACTGTCAAATTTTCAATTCTATCCTAAACTTCTATTTTGATGTGTTGGGACAGTAAACAAGACTTATGCAAATACTGACCAATATTATCCTCCTGATTCCTTGTCCTTTATCAAGCTCTATTCATCTGTAAGTATTAAGTTATGCACAGATGTCCTTTCCTGAATCTGTCTAGAGTATTAATAGCAGCATGATCAATGTATAAAATAACTGATTTCTAAGGCAAATTAAGAAGTCTCATTTCTTGGACCATACAACAACTGTAGGGTGGACACTGCCTAAAATAAGATGGAAAGTATTGGTGTGATAGATCAAGGGAGTAGTCCTGTCTAATAAAACTTTTATATTTTTAAAGTCTAAGGTATGTTACAAAGGTAAAAAATAGGGTAGATACACAGAAATCAAATGCCCTGAGCCAACATGCTTCATATCCTTTTAAAATAATTTTGTTTTAAGAAAAAAAAGAAAATTCAAGAGATGGGAAATTTTTGAGTAATTTTTGAATGCAAGCCAATATGGATTAGATTTTACAAGAAAAATTGCATGGATATTTCAGTTACCACATATATCAGCACTTTGACAAACACATTATTTCAAATCTAAATACAAACTTAGCTAACATTCAGCTCAGGTCAATAATAATGTCATGTCTGTTCCTCATCTCTGTGATATATCCCAACCTGAACTGTTGCTGATTGTATTTCTCCACCTTTATAGTAGAAATCATCATTGCTCTCCGAATTATACTTCTCTATAGAAACCTCCAGTAGTTCCTTCAGTTCTGGACTGTCATGTGGGATAGTCCTTGGACAACCTGGGCAAATGGCAGCAACTACCGTTTCTTCAACTGAAAGAGACCAACAGGTTTCAGATCTAAGAAACAAAAGATTCAATGTAGATAAAGGCCAGGAAAAACATTTATAAAGCCCTCCTTCCTGGAACTCTTCATATTTGGGTCTATGAAATGAAAACAAAATATATTTGAGTTTTGTATGATCAGCAATATCATATCTTGGTTATCTAAAAGAACGTCAGCACCTACTGTCACATGGGACACTTAGCAACAGTTTTCCTGTAGAAACAAGAATTGTGTGTGTCAATTGTGGGTAGCCAGAAAATATGGAGAGGAAACAGCTACACTTATGGAAAGACCTGATTTGGGTGTAACAAGAGGTGCACTTAATTGGCAGTGAATTTGTGCGTTGAAGAAAACCTAGTCTGAATGGGTGAGAATGCAGCACGTACCACAAGGAACAATATCTGTGTCCAGATAGGCTGGAGGGAAAAGTAAGAATACCGGACCTTGAAAACTGTGGAACTTTCAAAATTGGTAGTGCCTAAGACATACCTGGAAGCTTGCAGTCACTGGCAGTATCCACGATCTCTGCGTGAAGGTTCTGAAAGGCTTTGGCCTCACATTTAGCTACACGCTGGAGTAAAAATGCAAAAGAGCCCCTTGTTATTTAGAAATAGTGAACAAGCTCATATCCTAACACCTTCCTGCTAACAGAATAAGTCAAGCATGCTTCTAATAAGTCCTTCCCTTCCCTTCCTGTCTGCAGAGGCAATAAAGAATCAGAGTTCAAAAGGACCACTCAGAGAAAATAACACCCTAAAAGAGAAGCCAAATGAACATTTGTATGTGTTCAATACAGATAAAAATTAGGATGTCTACAAGCCAGAATCATATTTTATGGAGAACTCCATGGAATTTCTGTCTCCAACTGTAAAGAAAATTACACAATTATCAAATCAAACATATACTGAGCTTCTTGTATTTTCTCAGTCTTCTAAAGGAACTGTGGTAGATAACTTGCTTAAAATTGCCTTGATATCTTAAAGCTGGAAGAAAGCAGATATTGATCCTGGGGGTTTTTTTTAAAGCTTATAGAGCCTAAAACCAATTCCACCATTCAAGTGATTAAAAATGATAATAAGGAAAGAACTGGGGGCAATGAACATCCAGAAGAGACTGAGGTTTTGTGGTTAACAGAAGTCATATTTTGCAGATTTGTCAAAGTTCTTCAAAGCATCAACAAAGGTGGGTAAAGAGTTCTCTTGATATACGGAGATTTTCAGAAAGGACAAAGACTAAAGAAACACAGCTGTAGAATAAGAAGGAAGACTTAAAATTCAAGATCGAGATCTTAGGGCTATTACAGCTATTTGAAAATGTAATTATAAAAAAATCTACTTAGTAGTATTTTAGAAAAACTAATGAAGAATAATGTTAAGGCTTATTATCCAGGTTAAAGGGGCTGACATAATGTCCCACTATAGCTCAATTCTTCATATGTGTGTTGAACAGGGTGCAGTTCTGTCCCTCCCATTTAAAAATTAACACTACAGAGCTAAATAAAGGTACAAGAAGACTTCCTTGGAATTTTAGTCATTCCAAGGTATGGAATATTCTTGGAATATGGTATTCTAATAACATCTGTCAATGATATACTAGCAAGTTCAGGGGATAAGTGCTAATGATCTAATTCCAGAAGCCCTGTGTGACCAAAGCAGTGAGTGAGTGAGGCAGTGCTCCTGCAGTAGGTGAGGTGACAGAAGTCATCACCTCTAGATGGCAGCTAGGGAAACTCAGACTCAAGCAGATTAAGTAACTTGCTTGAGATTTAAGGGCACATGAGTAATGGAGGGATTTACTTCAGCTAGTCTGACTCTCACACTTCTGTTATTAACCAGTGTTGTCATTCTTTCCTTCTTTGATCAATACTTCTGAAACATTCTTGAGATGTACAAGGAGTAATTTTTGAACAGGAGAATCTCTTGAATGTAACACTCAATGGTGCATTTCCTCAACGGCTGAAACGGATGCCAGCCTGTCCCCTCCGGTTTATCACCACTGCTCACAGTGGCTCTGCATTCCTGCTCTCTGCTGTGTGTTTGTAAAATCATTCTTCTGATCCCCTCATGAGCTGGCTCAGGGAGGTCAGTTGAGAGAGAAAGCCTCTATTTTTGGTGCAGCTGCTTCAGTTCCAGGTTAGAGAAGCCAAGGGAGTGCCTGGGTTTGCAGCACTGTTTAGCTGGATTATGTATATTTGTAATAAATTTCTTTTGAGGCTCTTATTTGGACTGTGATAGAGGTTAAGTAATAATTCAGCTTACTTTTCTGAGAAAATATGTCTTAGGCTGGAAATTGTGCTAATTTTAATTACTACTTTTTGGGTTGTACATGAGAAACTCCTGAATATCTGGATAGAAATTTCTTGAGGGATTTATTATTTGTGTAAGACTGATTAGATTCTGTAGAGTAATCTGTAAACCTTTCAGTGGTCCTCTTAGTCACTGATTCAGAAGAAGACATGGATGTCCTAATTGCATAAATAATTATGTATAAGACTGGATTTAAACATCATTCATGAAATTAAGCAAGACTATAAATATTTTCTTGAGTCAGATCTCAATGATTATTTATTAATGTGATATTTTCTTGATAAACAGATTTTAGATTACTTACATGTCTAGAGGTGATTTTGCATTCTGGAGTTAAATCTTGAAATTGGTCTTTGGAGCAATTAGTCTCTGCAATTTCATATCTAATTATGTAATTCCATCCAGCTACCACCTGGAAGAGATATTTAGGTTATACATTATGTAAAACAACACAAACTTGAAAGTTAAACTATTAAATGAGATTAGCAAATAAAGCAAAACTTACTCATCTAGTGCCTTCTATCTTTCAAATCACTTTGCACTCACTAAGCCATAGAGTGTTCATGGACAGCAAAAAAAAAAATCTTGTCCTTGCAGTACAAAATGTAAACTAAGTCCTGCTTTTGTTAGAAGTGCACTTTGTATTTGGTGTCCAGTTCTGGCAAGCCTGCAGCCTCACCCTGCTGGGTTTCTTTCGCTTTCCTCCAAAGATCTGTTACTTATTACTCCCCGTGACAGGAAGCTGGTCTAGATAGATGACTACAGTAACACAGCCTGGCGAGTCCTGCATTCCTGAGCATGGGACACAGTAAAACACTATCTGAATAATGTAACTTTATACTGCTGGCATCATTTTTTGTTGAGTGTACTGCATTTATCAGAATTTACCCGTAATTGTGTCTATCCTGGGCTTCACCTTCCCACACACACTGTTTTGTCCAGGTTCATAACTCTTTCTTAAAATTTTCTCTCCAGGAAGCTGTTTCATTTTCCTAACAGAGGCTGCTGCTTCTCACCCATGAAATCTCTCCAAATCATAGAATTAGGCCAGATAACATTGGATTAAAAAGGAGAAATAATAAAATATGGGAACTCTATCTCAGATCAGTTGGAGAGCTCTGACTTTTCTCTGTTTTCCAGAGGTGATTTCCAGTTGCTGGATTCTAGTCTGTCTGCAACATTTTGTCACGTGGCTTAAATGTTGTGCAAGTTTGTCTTTCAGCAAAGAGGATTGTTACCATCAGTAGCTATAAAGAGGACAGTCTGACTTAAATCATGAGTCAAACTGACATGAGACCAGTTGCTTTTTGGCTAAGTAAATACATGCAGGTTTAAAGAAAAGGGTGTGTGGGTTGTACACTATTTAAAAACCAAATAAGAAACTTTACTTTCTAGCAATGTCACACCAATCCATAGGAGAGCATTTCACAGGGAAGGAATTCTTGCATGGAATACCAGATGACACAGAATTTCTGCAACCTGCGTAGTCATTTTTTACAAAGATATTCCCATAAGCCAAAATCTTGCAGCAAGTGGCATATTGGGTTTTGGGTTTTCTTACCCATTTTTTATATGTGGGGTTTACCTGTCCTATAGCACATAACAGCTGCTGACAAATGAGCCCTATTGCCTCCAAAACCAGAGATGCCTGCTGCTGTTTGAGAGGCTGGGGAATGTGTGATACATCTGTGCAGGCTGGCAACTTTGGCACAGCCCCTAGCAGGGATCTGCTCCCACTGGAGCCTCAGGGCAAGGCCAAAGGAAGTAGCCAGCAGCATCTGAGGTGATACAGGATGCATGTGCCAGCACTGAATGCAAATAAACTGGTGCTAAACACTGGTTAGAAGCAACAGCAGATAAAGAAAAAAAGGTGTATACTATCAGTTGAGAGCTCTGAAAATCCAGTAGGTAATTGTTAATTTTTCATTATTAATGAAGACATTTATAGAGTCTACTCTCTATATGCATTTTGTATGCTTTATTATGAAATATAAGCCACCTTAATTTCAGAAACATACACAAAACAAACAAGGTACCTGCTTTGGGTTGGATTTTTTTGGTAAAAGTTAGAGAAAAATCATGCACAAACCTGTCTCTTAGCTTCTTTTATTTCCACAAGCTTAAAAAGGGCGAGTTCATCGCTGTGCTTGTTAAACTTTTGAATGGCTTTTTCCAGAATTTCTGACACTTCTGAACCATCACTTGATATATGATGAAAGCATCCAAGACATGGAGCCTCAGAAAGTCTTATCTTTGACACATCTGGAAAAGAAACAAACCAGAAAACATAGGGCTTCATGCAAAACAGACTTAGGTTTTCATTTTTCCAATCTAGGAGTGAACAAGAACCTTTCCTACTTTTAACTGGCATGATGAGCAAACCCTGTATTCCAGTTTCAAGGCCTACAAAGACATTTTTGTATTTAGGAACATGCTCTGGTTGCAGTGGCAGGGGCTTTCCATGACCTTAGGGTCCAGGCATGGTTTTGGCAGTGAACCTCATTCCAGCAATTACTGAATCTTGGAAAAACCTTGTGTATAGTTTTGACACCATTAAGGAAGGTACATGACTCATTCAGCCAGGGAAGAGCTAGTGGAGGCTACAGCTAAGGGGGTGGTTTTCAAATTCTTCAAAGCTCACCCACAGTGTGCAGCTGCTTGCTGTCCTCACCACGTTTCAGGATGGGGACTTCAGCAGAAGTGGTTTGGCTCACCCGTGTGAGCTGCTGTGACTCTGAGTGCCCCAGGGACTGTAGTTGGACTATTCTGCTGTCCCTGCCAGTTACCACTTGGTGCTACCTTCAGGTTTAACCAGCTGGATTGGCTGTGGATAGACAAGCTTGACAGGGATGCTCAAACTCCTGTTTCCTACTACTAATCCTATTAACTCTTTTTCCTTTCTGGTAATCATGGATTGGATTTTCATAAATTAATTTTATAGTTCAGTACATAAATTAATTTCACGAGTCAGTGAGCTTGAGAATGGAAGTAGGACAATATGTGGTCTCTGTGGAAGTGAAGTAAAATTTGTGTGCCTGATCTTCAGCTGGCATGAACAGGCTTAAATGGAGTTATGCCAGTTTGCACCAGGCAGGAAACCAGTCCGGTTCTGATCAAACTGTCCCATCAAAGAGGCTGAACAGCGTGGTACCAATAGGGTGGGGAAATCCCTCACCTGTCAGGTGTGAACAAAGTCTGTTTCTAGGATCTCTTGTTTTGACTCAGTAATGACAAATAAATGCTTTACAGAAAAGTGTGACCACATTTTCAGCAAGTATTCACAAGGGAGATAATGAACCAACAGCACACCTCCTTCCAGGCCAACTGTGGTCTCAGAACTTTCATAAGGACTCTGCTGAACAAATGTGTGGGTTTTTTTCAGAGTTGCTATAACTTGGTAAGAAGAGATGAGTTCCTTAGGCTGAATACCTGATTCATGTAATTTATATATGGGGATTTTTTACTTTCTAAGCAAAGATTCAGATTTCCCGTCCTCTGTGGGATTCACACAACATTTGCTGGCAACTAGGTGTCACCATTGCCCTATGAATGCAGCATTTGTTCAGTGCAGAACATGGAGTTTGTGTACTGCAGTTCCTAGAAGGACACTGGCTGTAGGTTAAGCCATTTCAGCTTTAAACAAGATAGCTAGGATCAAAAAGCAAATACCGTCTGCTCTCAGAAATCGAGGTGAATATTTCTGTAATTAATGGAGGAATATTTTAAAGCAAGCTTGAGTATGTCTTTCAGAACACCAGGCATAGAAATCTCAGTTGCAAAGCTTTAAAACCATGTGATCTCTTTTTAATAAGGGAAATTACTCTGTGAATATAATAGTCATATATGAACAGCTTATAGGTGAAAAATGTAGTACTGCTTATTGTTAAGGTCTAAAAGATCAGTCTCTTACATAATTATATCACTGCCAGATTTTTATTTTGTAAATTAATTTTTTTTTCTTGATTGGGGTAAATATTTGTTTTGGTAAACTTTAACAGAAATAATTCAGTCATTTTTAGTTTGGAAAAAATTAAAGTGCAATTTTGTCATACAAAGATTCTTCTAGTAATTCCTGGGACAATTTTATGCCTAAATAAGTAATGACAAAGTTGAAGTGTGACAAGTTGTATCTAGTCTCTTAAGTTATTGGTGTGCTTTTGGTCTTAAATGAACTAATTTTAAATTGGCATAATTGTAGTGCTTGAAGTCACACACATATGCTGGTTTTTATTCCCAGGGCAGAAACTGCCTGTGCTTCACTGATTTAGTCTATATGTGTATAACAATGAGGTGAAATTTTATCTTTAAGATGTCGTTGCTTACAAAAGATTATTTATAAATGTTTGACTAGAATAACAAGAAGCTTCTACCTTTAAAATTACCTGAAAGTCTTATATTTATTCCGTTCTTATTTGTCAATGTATTTGTTGAATGCTGTCCCATATACTTACATACCTGAGAAAATTTTGCACTCTTGTGAAACATTAGTTGTTTTATCAGCGCCATTCATATGAATTCGAGCTGTGCATTCTCCTGTTTTCTGCAAAAACATATGGCAACAATTGTCTGAAACTTGCTAAAGAAAAATACAGTGGTTTAGCTATTGAACACAGCTGACAGTTGGAGACTGATTTTGGGGAAGAGGTTCATGTGTATATTTGTAGTTGTGTCTAACTTGCTGTTTTGTTACTGAAAAAGGATCAGTTTTTTGATTGCAAGGAGAGTAGGGACAAACTGAGCAGATAACTCGAACTGCTTTGTATTTGTATGATGAGTATTGATTAACTAAAGAAATTACAGGAAAAATAATGGAAACAAACACATCCCCATGTGTTGCCATGAATAAACACTGTATAAACTATGTATTTATCAATTTTCCCTCTTCTAGTAAGAGATATGTGGCAATGACCATGGCATTTCACATAGATTCAAGTTATATTACCACCATCATCCCTTCCTGTGCACTGTGTGGAACAGCAGTGCCATCCCCTGGGAATGTGCAGTGTGTGCCCCCATTGTACCTCCCCTGGGTGCTCTCTGGCACGAGCCAGACATGCTTGGCGCTGCTGAAAGCCCTCTGCCAAATTTTCTGCCATAGTGGCTTCCATGTCAGAGTTTGGTTGTGCAAGCTTCCGTGACATAATTAATACAAAGTTTTATAGTCCTTACACTCTCACAGTCCATGTTATCTTATGTTGGGTTTATTGTGAACCCTCATATTGGAGCACTGAAATATTTCTTCCTGCATACATTCAGGATTGTAATGGAGAACTCAGGATTATAGTGCTTAACTTTGGGGTTGTAAACATTTCTGTGCTCTACTGTAGTCATATAAGCTCTCAAAAGTAACACAGCTAAAAAAGTTAATTCTTCTACTCTATTTTCCCCCAGACAATTGCAGTCCTGGTCATTGTGCTGATGTTTCTACACAGAGAACTTGTAAAAGAGGACCGATACTTACAGCCTCTGCAGATACTTTGTAATGACATTGTTGCCAGTGTTTGTTTTCCTCAGCGGCACAAGTGGTTTCAAGTATTCTGTATTTCACGTAGAGCTGTGGGTCAGGACCTGCCTGGATTAAAACAATATATATGCCATCATTTGCATGGTAATAAATCAAATGAAAAGATAAGAGTTTCAAAAAAGTAAATACTATTCATTGGTTACCTTAGATTTTATAGTATGGTTTCACATTACCTGCTGGTCTCTCAGATCTTGGTAGTTCTAATATTAACTTATCTAATTATAGTACTTAGCCCTTACCTACAGTGACAATATGTTGATATAATAGATACAATATGCTTAACTGCCTTCATTTTAACTTGTACTACCAAGGGGTTTAAAACCAAAAAGAAGTGGTTAGGTTTTATACTCTAGTTCAAATGTACTCCAAAAAAGCCATTTTGGGTGGCTGCTTGGATAATTAGCATAATTACCAGCTTGGACCGTGCTCCTGTCTGACTCTCACTCTCACTCTTGGCCTCCTCCCAGATCTGTCTGCTTTCCTTCTGCACAGCTCCCCCGGCAGCCCAGAGCCAGCAGCCCTCAGGCAGCCTGGCAGTGCCCAAACAGCCTCTGCCCGGTGGTGCCAGGGGCCTTCAGCTGCCCAGCCTGCACGGGAAGGGGCGAGCAGGGATGTGCTCTGGAGACAGCCTCGGGCAATGCCTGCGGTTTGCTACAGGCATTGAAGGCTGGGCTGCAGGGCAGGACAGCCTCTGGAATCTCATAAGATGAAATAAGCAAAGTTTGGCCCGGCCAGTGGAAATATTTCAGAAGCTGGTAAATCAGTAGTGGGCATTTTCTCCTTGCCATAAACCAAGTAGTGGGCCTGTGCCTACAGGTGACAGTGAGAACACTGTAAGGTTTGTGGTTTGTCCTTCAGAGAAGATATAAAGTCAGAAGTTACTAAGGTTTTAGAGCCACTAAAAATGCTCTACCAATATGACTTTTCAAACACAAACAGGTAGCTGCTGTAGTTTAATTGGTTATTCTAAAATAGCCACTTATTATTCTCTGTTTCTGCTGGGAGAATTAAAAGATAATTCTTGCCTTAGTGCTACCAAAAAAATGAGCTGATGTGGTTGGTGTATACTGGATTTACACTGATGTAGACACAGAATCATATTCTGCCTTCTCTGAATCCTGTTAAATATTGCTACAGGTACGAAGAAGTGTAGAGGTATCTCATATAATGGTTGTAAAAAAGGATAAAAGGGGTTCTAAAAATATAATAGACTTAATCCTCAGCAGGTAGAAATTTACTTTTATGGAACTACATCAGATTATACTATTTGGAACTTAAAAAGAGCCAAATTCTGTTCTCTGTTACAGTGTTCTAAATCTGCAATGAATCAGCACAGTGAGTAAACAAAGCAAGAAAAGACATTGTTTCTGTATTATTTGCTATTAGTTTATTTCATTATTATTATGAACAGCTATGCCTTTAACTGGGGCAGGTTTAGTCTTTCACTAGTCAGCTTTTATGTTTTATTACTCTATCAATAATGAATGTACATGAATATGTAATAACCAGCTATTTAATTAATGCATTCAACATTGTGAGACTAGCGAGGAGTAAAATCTATACTCTTTTTAGCAAAAGAATCTCAAATATGAGGAAATTTCAATTGCAGATTCCTTTTCTCTGTTTTTTACTTAGCATCATAATCAGATCAATGATTCAAAGTAATAATTGATTTCCACTTCGTATCTTTTAAGAAAAGGAAAGATGGATATCTAGAGAAGGAAAGATGAATAATAATTGCAATAAATACGTATTCTTAAAAATAGAACATTGTTTAAGATAAAATTCTGAAACTCCTATCTGTCCTTTGGGAACACCAGCAAAAGGAAGATTGTATTACAGCTGTGATATGGAGATGTTTGCATTTGGCTGTTGTTAGGGATGTATGCAGTTTAGGGAGAACAGTGAGACTATTCGTTTATTTAATATTAATTGTATAAAGGGTTTTCTGATTTTAGTTTTTGTCTCCACATGCTAAAATCTTTCCAGTGTGTGAACAGAAACATGAGAGGGCAGGTGCCAGGAGATGTGGGTAGTTAACTGTAAGTGTTTAGCAATGCATGGCTCCTTTCCGAGGTCAGTTTCTATCTGGAAAAAAGTGTCTTGAGATTTTAGAGTGCAAAATATTCTCTCTGACACTAGTTTTCTTGTGGTTTACATCTGAAAATCCAATCCAGTAGAAAAAAAATGCTAATGTTATTTTCAAGTAAAGTAATGCTTGTCATTAGTATGGTAATACCATCTTTGTATGCCTCTCTGAGGTAAATACTCTTCTGTTAGATTAAGGCTACATAGAAGGACTCCAGGCAAAGGATCATGTTGCATTCTTTTTTTCTTCTGTAATTTTAGCTATCACCCTATTTGACTAAAATACCACCTAATGCTTTTAGATAGATCTGTGACTTAGGACTGGTGTCAACCAAATAATATTCACAAACAATTCAGAATATTGCCAAATTTTGTCAAGTGATTCTTTTTTATGTGAGGCACCAGCTCTTCCCAAGTCAAGATTATATTCGTATTTTTTTATTAATGTGGTTTTGCCATTGGTCTGAAAACCTTACAGAAGATGGAAAGGGGTAGAATTCCCAACAAAGAAAAAAAAAGAACAAAGTAGATTAGTAAGACAAATTGTGTTGATGATAGAAATTTGCTATTCTTTAGCCCTTGCATTAGTAAGCAATTCACGAGCACACAGAGTTCTGCTGATAAAAACATAATATACATCCCTGCTTGTCATGGGAACAAGTATCTTACTGTGCAAGTCACTTTGATTTTTTAAGACATTTTTGGAAGACACTGTGCTGTCATGCTTGCCCCTTTACAAATGAGATGGAGATAAGCTGATTCAGAGTGCATAAACAATTCCAACATTTTTTTTTGCAAAGTCTACTTACAGTTCTCTTGGCTTCCATCACTACGTATAGAGCAAATTGGTTACCAGTTCCGCTGTCTTCATTGTATTTCTTCAGTGCTGCATCAACAGCTTTAAAGACATCAGGGTCATCACAGTCTGAAAACTCAAATGCAAGAGGGATTGCTCTGCTAGAGAAAAAACTACAGCAGAGTGCTAGTACAATGAAGGCCTTCATAATTGGATAATAAAGGCCCCCTGAATTAGAAGGCTCTTTAAAAACCAAATGGAAAAGGAATGCCCAACAGGATTTTAGTCCCCTCTTCTGTTTTTCAGGAGCAATAGCTAAATAAACAGAATGAGTGGGTTGCTGGGGTTGGTTGGTTCTCATCATACCCTGTTTATACTGCAAATAAACTTCTGAGTTTATCTAAACAAACTTTGTTTGTTCACCAGAATGACACTAAGGTTATCCACCTGCCATCAAGATAACAGGGTAAATGGCTGCAGCTGGGGACCAGTTTAGGCAAAGCAAAGAAGAAAGAAGTGTCTGTAGCTTTCTGACTTAACTCCTAAACTGCTACTGAGAATGAATTTTACAAGGCTTAAATAAAACACCCAAGAAGGTCACAGTGACAATGAGGTTTTGAACAACAGCCTTGTAAATTTTATAGATCTGTTTAGTGTTCAGGCTGCAACAGTTCTGAGAACTATAGTACTCAGAATGTGTTTGAAAAAAGTCTTTGGACAGATGCATACGGGAAATGTCACGTAACCCTGATATAACACTTGATAAACCTCGTCCTTCGTGGTCCTATTGGCAAGTCCATCTCTGCTGTCATGTGGAGGCTGCCTGGACTATGGATTAGTCAGTGATCATAGTGCTTTGTTATCATTACAGATATGTGACACCCAAGAGCAAAGGATTAAATACTGTCGCCTGAGTCTGGCCAAGCCAGGATTAGAGCTGGCTGAGAACATCTGGTGTTTGTCTCCCATGTTTGGCACCAAATAGCTTTGCTTTGGATCTGTGAACACCTTGGGATTGCCTTGGCTCCTGTGTTCCAGCTGTGTCTTGCTGTATTGGTTTGTGTGGCAAGGTTTTGAAAGCAGGGGATTACAGGAGTGGCTTCTGTGAGACACTGCTGGAAGCGTCTCCTATGTCTGACAGAGCCAATGGCAGTCAGCTCCAAGATGGATCCAGTTCTGGCCAATACTGAGCCCATCAGTGCTGGTGGTAGTGCCTCTGGATAATGTAGTGGAGAAGGGAAAAAAAAAGAACTGGGAAAGAATAGGAGAGGGAGGAATGAGAATATGTGAGGAAAAACAGCTATGCAGACCCCATGTTTGTGAAGAAGGCATGGGAGGAGCTGCTGTGGGTGCAGAGCAGAGATTTTCCTGCAGCCTATAGAGCAGACCATGGTGAGGCAGCTGTGCCCCTACAGTCCCTAGAGATCAGTGGTGGAGCAAGGATCCACCTGCAGCTCATGGAGGACCTCACATCAGAGCAGGTGGATGGCCAGTGGGCTATGACCCTGTGGAAGCCTGTGGTGGAGCAGGTTTGCTGGCAGGACTTGTGACCCCACAGGGCACCCACACTGGAGTAGTTTGTTCCTAAAGGACTGCACATCATGGAAAGGACCTACACTGGAGCAGTTCATGAAGGACTGCCTCCAATGGGAGGGATCCCTTGCTGGAGCAAGGGAAGAGTGTATGGAGTCCTTATCCTGAGGAAAAAGGAGGGACAGAAGCAACATTTGATGAGCTGACTGCAACTCCCATTCCCATCCCCTGAACCAGCTGGGTTCAGGTAGAGAAGGTAGAGAAAATCAGGAGTAAATTAGAGCCTGGGGTGAAGGGAAGGGTGAGGAGAAGGTGTTTTAAAGATTTGACTTTATTTCTCATTCTTTTATTCTGGTTTGATTGGGAGTAAATTAAACCAATTTCCCCAAGTCCAGTCAGTCTTACCTGTGACAATATTTGGTGAATGATCTCTCTCTATCCTTATCTTGACCCAAGAGCCTTCTATTATATTTTCTCTCCCGCCTGGCTGAGGAGGGCAGTGACAGAGCAGTTGTAGTGGGGGCCTGGCACCCAGCCAGGGCCAGCTCACCACACTTGCTACAAGTTTTGATTAAAGAAAATGCACTTTAGAGACTGTGGATAAACTACATTAGAAGTTTATTCATACATGATAACAGACTTTTAAAAATTAGTCAACCTCCACTCAGTCACACTGAGTCCTCATATTGTTTCTTTTTCTTCAGTGTGGCCCTTGCACTGTATTTCAGTTTATGCCATTAAAAAGCTATTTGGAGGACCAAATTGCTAATTTTTTTGAGATTAATCCCATATTCTTGCTTACAACATAGCTGTTCTGAACCAGCTTGCTGGTCCCTGGACAGTCTGAATGGACTTGACCTTGATGGGGTCTGGAGTATAAAGAGTCACCACTACTCTTTTTTCCTGCTCCTCCCAACTCAGCTTCCAGTGAGAAGGTTCAGCAATAAAGAAAACATTTACATGAAAGAGTTATTACATGCATCTGCTTTCTCTTCCCCTGAGAGCAATTATGAACTATTTGAGAAGGGCTCTCCTTGACTGCAATATTTCTATGTATCACCACCAGCAGCTGTAGCAGTGGAAGCACCTGTGCAGGCCACCCTGCAGTGAGACAGCAAGTCATTAACTGTTCTCAGACATCTTCTAGATAACAGTGGTAACCCAAACACCATTAGTCAATTTATGCTGGAGTTTGCCTCGGATGTTTAATACCTAAATAGCTTAATAGTTTAATATAATTTCTAGTTCAGTATCTAATAGCTAATTATGTATAGTAAAAAAAAAACCCAAAACACGAAACAGGCAACTGTGTCAAGAAAACTGCTTGCATGTTTTTATTTTCTTTAAATCTGTATAAAGCATGAATGTAGTATCATGGATTACTTTTTATAGAAAGCAGTCAAATTTCCTGTAGGTCAGATTCCTTGGAGAAGTACATTATAATTATGAATGATGAAAAAATGAAAGATTTTAGATGGTAATTTTCACTATTAGGGAATTTTCCTTTCTGTTAGAACTGAAGGAGCATTGCTTTCTGGGGAGTTTTTTACCCATTCACATTATCTGTGATGCCAGGCATCATTTTGAGCCTTTCACTTATAGTGGAGCCTGAGATAGCCAGGATGAAGAAGCAAGTTGAAATACTTGATGGTTATTTTCAGTGATTCTCCTCCCTAGAAACTGAATGCTTTTCCCTCTTCTCCATGTGCTGTTTTCATTAACTGTAGGACTGTGATTGCCCCTAAAACTCTCAAGCCAGGAACATCTTCCTCTGAGGTCATATAGGATTTTCTGTTACAATGCTATGTGGAAATAAAGGCAAAATTTTTGGAAGGTCAACTTTGGGTTTTCCGGGGCATGATTTTGATTGTGGAGAGTGATCTGGAAAGCCTGGAACTTCTGCCGTCTCATTTAGTCTTGAGTCAGTGAAGGAAATACCTTCACCAGTGCTGGAGAAATGAAGGTTGCATTTGGATAGCTCAGGAAAGTTTGCAGTGGGAGGTGTGAGAGAATCCTGCTGATTTAGAACTGGGATGCGATAGACAGCTCCTGTTACGTGACATGGAAAATACTTTCCTGATATGCTTGTCTTGTTGTGATGATGTCTGTGATAGTGATGAGAGTGATGAGGAGGGTGTCCTGGAGGAGGGGGACAGGGTGGTCCACGGTGGTGAGGAGGATGGTGGTGACCTGGTCCATGAGGAGGGGGACAGGGTGGTCCACGGTGGTGAGGAGGATGGTGGTGACCTGGTCCATGAGGGGGGGGACAGGGTGGTCCATGGTGGTGAGGAGGATGGTCATGATCTGGTGCATGAGGAGGGGGAGTAAGATCATGGTGATCTGGTTCATCATGGGGAGAAGAAGTAGCAGGTCCTTCATTGTTGCCTTGATCTTCCTTGCCGGATTTAGGGTTATGCTCAGGGTCTTCAGGTCTGGACTGAGAAGAGGAGGGACATTCATGTCTGTGGTAATGCTTATGGAGATGTTTGTGACCGAAATGATGATGACAATTGGGATGTCTGTGTGGATGTCCCAGAGCTGAATATTTGCCTCTTCGCCCACAGCCATGGTGCTGTTTATAAAAACACCAGGGAGGAAATATTAATCAGGTGTTGATAGGGCAGAAGGAATTGGTGAGAAAGAGAGAGATGGGAGTTAGTAGGTTTGTATTCATAGCTCTAATGATCTTTAAGGAAAATAATCTGCATTTTTTTAATGATAGAAGAGAAGGAGTAGATAATAAAATGCCAAGTTACTGAAAATCTGCTGGAAACACTACACGATGTCTAAATGAAATTATATAACCAGCTGAGAAGTATTTGTGATAAATCAAAACAAAATAAATCCACACTGGAGTAGCCGCTGTAATATAAACTGAAATACCAAATATGGTAAAGATTATCTCCCCTCCTCTTGCTTTCGAAAATTTCTTTGAACTTGTTTGTCAATCTCTACTCACTTATACTAAGTCAAGTGATCGAACTGAGAGGAGTTCAGTTGGAAGGAGTAGTGGGGACAGCTCAATTCTGATTTATCCTTTGATTGACCTAGGACTTGAAGGTCAGTCTGTCCTGACATGCTGCATCATACCCAGGAAATTGAAATTTGGCATAAATTATGATTGGCTGCCAGTCTGTACTAAGCAAGGTTACTGTAACGTGCATGAGGATGCAGCCAGAGATGTGTCCATAACTGAATACATACCCAAGGCTGGTAGATTTCACATCTTACATCTGTTCCATCAGCTTCATCTGCATCACTGATAATTCTCGCCTTGCAGAATCCGGTGTGCTAAGCAAAAGACAGCGAGAAAAACCTCACAATGCACATCTGGGTTCTTGTGATGGAATTAGTACAACCTACTGAATGTTCAACATTTTATAAGTTAGGCTATTCCTTTGATATCAGTGTTCACATAACTTAACCAGATCCTGAACCTTCCAACCAATGCTTGCCAGTAATTCATAATGATTAAAATATGTGTCGTTTTTGAGGGTTCTTGACTGTGATGCACTCTAGAAGCCCTTTGCCATGTGCACCTAGAGGGCTACTACTCAGCATCTCACTTCCCTTTTGATGTCTAAGAGATTGGCCAGCTACTGATGCCTCCAAAATGAGTACCCTTGGGTGCCTGATTTTTATTGCTTCTTTTTTTTCTGTCTTTGCTTGTCAAACACCTGTTCAGATTGGACAATTCTGTAATTCTGCTCAAAGCTCACAAAACCTGGCACAGTGTAGCTATGCCACTTCAGAGAAAGCTCAAGGCAGAGCTTTCTTCCATTTATTTTTTAAAAAGTAATTTGTTGTAAGTTTTTTGCATTACTCCCTTAGCATCCTGTTTGCTATGACTTTCTCCTGCTGTCCAGTCATTGTGTATGGAATTGCTCATGTGAAAGAGCACAGAACCCGGGTGATGGGTTCTGTGTATGCTTCTGTACTGGGTGCTTTATCTTGATATTTGTTTGGGCCATTAGTAGCCCATTACGATCAGTGACTACAAATCTTAATGGCATTTTACACACAAACAGCAGTGATGGCAGCACTGAGAACAGAATTCAGACCTTCTATAGCCATCTGCCTTGTGCTTCCTTCTAGTGAATTTGTGGTTCCCTTACCAGTTAATTCACAACCTTTTGCAGTCTTCTGGAGTGTAAAAACCCAGAGAAGGTGATGGATGTATATAAACCAAAAGTTTTACGTATTTTAATTTTTACATGTTTTTATTTCATTATTTCAATTTAGTTTCTGGGGAATAATTTTTTATGACATCTGAATAATCTGAATTAATCTAGTTAATCTGAAATTATGATATCTTGCCTTGTTTCTTTGGTGTAGACTAGTGTAGTAATGGAAAAACGGGGTGAGGAGGATACTTTGATAGTTTTCTGCAGATGAACTTGAATTATTCCACTCTCTGTTCCTCTGCAGCAGAGAAGAAAAAAGTGACCCTGAGCTCATTGGGATGACAGAAGACATAAATTTTTTTCAGGATCTATGACTCATATCAGTGTAAAAGTTTTTATGGGTGTAGTATGGGTGATTTGCTAGGGATTAGCCACCATTTGAATGCAACAGCCAGATACAACTTGAAAAACTCCAGGCCTCTAAAATGCCAGACTCCAGTTACATTAAGATTTGAGAGTTCAGACTGTCTCCTTATAAAGGATAAAGGAGCAGCTGAAAAATTAGGATCTGGGCTTGGACATGCTGGATTTTTAGTTTGGATGCATGCTTATAAGAAACACTTGGAAATATATTGGTAGAATCTTCCTGGTACCACCTGGTACCTGGTATCAGTTCTCATTTTACTTACAGCGTGCCAGTCATGAAGAAAATCACATTCCAATGCCTGATCTGCTTCCTGCATAGATTTGGAACAGTTGGTCTCTTTTATAGAGAATCCTATGATGTGACCTTCCTTGGATGCAGTCTGAAAACAAGAGGTCAAAGAAGAAGTGGTGACTAGATGTATTTAAAGTCTTGTCATTTTCAGAGCAACCATACTTCATCTTATTGTCAAAATTCCATCTACCTCATGCTTACCTTACCTGTCCTGTTCAGATGTTCATGCACATACACATATTCAGCAAGGAAAACAGGTTAGATAACTTATATCTCACACCCTTACAGCTTCCCAGAATGCTTGCTTTAATTCTTTGTTTAGTATGTGTGTGTTATAAAATCGGTTACTTTTACAGCCTGTGTTTTTAGGAAGCAGTGTCCTTGGAATCTTCTCCCTAAACTGAACTGCTGCTCCTGTGAAAGTAGAGAGATCTACTGAATGGCAACCACCCCTTTCCAGTGATGGGAGTGCATAGTATTACAGTGCTGATGTTAATTTGAGGTGAAATTCTGCCAGTTAATATGAGAATATTGCTTTCTCTGTTGTCAAGGGCATTAGTTATGGAGAAGGCCTTACTCCATATGAACTTAGGAAAAAGCCTTTGTGATCCTATTAAAATCCATAAAGAGGTGTTTCATTTTAATTTCCAACTATAGCAGTACTTTTATTTCAAGTCTATGTTGAAGGTGTCCTTAGCATGTGTGCACACATGAGTTTCACTAGTTTAACTAAATTGGTTAAAAGTGCACTTACTTTATGATATGGGGTTTTATTGTAATTCATAGTTTCTGAGCGTTAAAATCCAGTGGTACAATGTAAAATGTTACTGTAGCTGAAGATGGTGAAGTGTGAAAACCAAGTGTTTGGGGAGAAACACAGGAACCCAGGTAATGTGAAAACAATCCCTTTCTAAACTGCAGTAGGGATACATCGTGCACAGGGCTGCAATGTAGGACACTGTCAGGTTTCTGAGCAATATTAAAAGCTGCAGGGAGATGGCTTTGGCATGCTATCATTTAGGCAGTTTCCAAGATCAGCATGTATTATGTTGGGAGCCATGGGACCTCGTTACAAAGGTGTCCTGAGCTGACACATGTGTTGGCAGAATGATCCTGTGCTGTTTAAGTGAAAGTCTCCAGTATCTACCAACAAGAGAATTTGTTATTGATATGCTTCAAATCACCCAAAGGACAAGTCTTCATGCTGACATCACTTAGACATGGAGTTATTTACCAGACCCAGGAGTTCTTCAATAGAGCACAAATTCACCTCCCATTCTCAGAGTGCTGCTTTGCTCTGCAGCACGTCAAAATGATGCTGAGCATGTTCCACTGTGTGTTGTATTCATGTGCTAAATATTCTAAGAGTACAAAATTATCTGTCTTCAACTGACAAAACGTGTGACTGTGATAATACATGACTGTCCATCTCAAAGTCTGCTCAGTAGTAAATAAACTCATGTATGTCATGATAGGTAAATAGGCATTCAAAATTAAAATACATACACAAAGAAGGTCTTGAATTCTGAATGCCACCCCACTGCCATAGTTCTTTAGCAAATGAGAAATCCTTTTGCTTTCTCACACCTAAATTGAAGTTGATAACAAGTCTTTGCAAAAGTAGGACCTTCAACTTTAAATAGATGACTTATGCTGGTAGATCTGATCCTAGAAGGATTTGAGTTCTGGTCTTATGGTTTTGGAGTTGCTCACAAAATTGTGTAATTTCTAAGTCATTCTAGAAGAAAATGCCACTTACCATCTTTAAAATTCTTTCAACTTTATCCACAGCGAAGTTGTTTGTGTGGTTACCTTCACGGTTGAATTTCTTCAGGGCCTTTGCAGCAATATCTTTATGTTGCTCAGTGACTTCTAAGGCTTCAAGTTTCACAGGACAATCTTTGCACTCTACTAAGTCAGGTGGAACTGTGAAAATAAATAATTTACTAATATTACAGTGGATATTAATACTCTTGGGAGTGTGCCCATGCCTTTAATGTGAACTCCTAATGAGAAACTTAAATGTAGCATTTCCTTGGAAGTGAAATACCTGTCCCTCACTCCACAAATATGGGTTTGTCCTGTAATGTGAAAAAACCCCAGACCCATGAAAATGAGTATTCTTATAAATCTCCTTAGAATCTTACCACCCCAAATGTGCAGTCTTTCCAAGTTTACATTTGTTCTGATAATCATTATCATATTTTGGTGGACTGGAATGGTGATATCATCTGACATCAATAAAGTCTGGTTTAGAGGAGCAGGGTAACCTTAATTCTATTACTCATTCTTAACATTCCATTTGAATTATCTAAAATATGAATTACAAGCAGATGAACGAATCTGTTACGGTTACCACACACTGGTAGTGTACAGACTTTGGTACGAGGGCTGGTTTGAGGTATGCACTGGCTTACAGCAGTGGTTATTTTACCTGGACTTAATGTACAATTAAATCCATATAGTTGAGGTTTCTTCAGCAGATGGTTTGTATATGTAATAATCTTACATTGCCCGAAGTCCTGAGAGGAAAAAAGAATACATGATTATGATGTTATTTTCCCTGGATTTAATTGGATGTAGGAGATCATAGAAATTATAACTCCTTTTAATGTGCAGTACCTCTAAGAATAACAGATGTGGTCATTAATGGAATGTTTGATCAGGTACCACTCAGAATTTGTCTTCAGATAAAATGGGATCTCTCTCTACATCTCTCTTTATTTTAATTCTCAGTTTGCAGGATTGAGTAGACAATGGAAAACTGAACCAGCCTTCTTAGTCGTCCTGATACTTATTTAGATAATACAAGATGGCAGGAAAAGGTAGAATGCCAGGTTACACAAATCATTGTCAAAAGTGGATGGACCTTTTCACCCATTCTTTTTCTCCATTAAAAAAAAAAAGAATAAATGCTTTCTCTTTTCTCCTCCTGGCCTTCCTGCTTTATCCTTTGTCAAAGTATCACAACTCTTCTATTCAAATGAAGTTTTGGACTGGGAGTTCTCATCATTGGAGTGCAAAAAGAAAGGACAAGTATTGCTTTATATCATTCATGTACTGACCCTATTTCATGTTGTCATACCACAAGTGCTATGACAGAAAACTGACAAAATATACCACTGGTATTTCTGGTTCATGTACTAGGAACATCCTTTAAAAATAATTTCTAATGCCCTTTAGTTGTCAGCAAATTACCCTTAAAGCATAAGTTCTGCTACAAGCGGTGGAATATGGAGTATAGTTCCTTTGAGACAACTATTAAAACAGTTAAATAAAGCTACACTTATTTGAAGAGTCAGTCCTTTCCCAAACCTTTAGCTTATTTTAACAACTCTAGAATTAGATAGATTTTGGTACAGAATGAGCCATATTAAAGCCCAGTTTTCACTGAGAGATTTTGTGACAGAAATTTCTGGGCAGTTCAGTTGAAGATCACGTTAGTGCATTATTGGTGTATGAGTCGGTGCAGATGCCATTACTTGCCATTGGATAGGTGTCACTGTATTCACAGGACTCCCAGTGTCTCCTGGATAAGACAGAGCATTCCGTTTCCAGCACATCCAAAGTTAAGTAAAGGACTGATGAATTTCCCTGGAAGAGAAGTGCAAGTAAAAAAGAATTTGTATTCAAGAAGTTTGATCTGAAAGAAACTTTTTTTAAGGTCTGTATGTTTAATCTTTAATAAAGCTTCTGCAGTTCTCTATTAAGGTTTTTCAGAGCTGAGAATCATAGAAAGGGTAGAGGCTGGGAGGGACCTTTGGAGGTCATCTTACCCAGCCACTTGCTTGAGGCAAAGCTGAAACTTCAAAGTTTTGACTGCATTCTGTGTATCACCAAGACAGACATTCCACAACCTCTCTGGGCCATTCTAGTACCTAATCACTTTCTTCATGATTTTTTTAGCCTTATATGTAGTCAGAATTCCCCTTCCTGCAACTTTCAACTGTTGCCTCTTATCCTTTTGTTGATAACCTGTGAGAAGAGTCTTGTTAATCTGACATTCATCAAGTAGGGAAAATGCTGGTGTTAAAAGGTTGCCATTCCCTCTTTCTGATTTTCCCATAGAACATATTGTTCTATTAGGACATCAGTTGTCTACACAGCCAATTAGGTATCTACATCCATTTCAAATTACCCTAATGACCAGATACTCTTTCAGAACTTTGCTTCCTGCTCAGTTTATTCAGGGAGTGATGCAACAAAACTGTAATAATCCCAACAAAATCAGAAGCCTTAATACTAAAACTCTTCTAGTATGTTCTGTCTCCTGAGCAAATAGGATTAGGAGAATTAAAATTTGAATTTGGATGCCAGTATAATGGAATGTGGTGCTAAGAATTTTCTGTGGCCCACAGAAACAGTTTTAGAATGGATTATTTCAACTTTATTCAGCCCTTGTATGGACATTCAGAATAAACAAATATGTATTTTATTTTGACATTTAGATAAAATCATGCAAAGCCCTTCACTGTGAATAAGTATCCTCAGGTTTTATAAAGTTTTATCCATTCAGGTTCCTTTTTCAGAGTGTTTCTGTATAGATGAGACCTTGTGAAAGAATTGCTGCAATCTAGTGTAAAATTTTCATTAGTGAGAGTCCACCAGTGTCATGTTAAACACTGTTTTTGCAATATTTGTATATCTTAGCATTATCTCTAATTTTAAAATAGGGGTTAAGTGTCTACATCCAAATATGCAGTTGAAAATTCCTCTGTTCATCTGCTCAATAGCTCTTGGAGGAAAAAATGGTCTTGCATGGTGCCTTCTTGATTGTTTTAAAAGCATTTTGGTCACTACAGTTCTGCACAAGTCCAGAACTGTTCCGTTGTGGATACTTGAGTACCTTATGCTTCTAGAACTCCTGTGTAAACCCAGTAGAGATTTGGCTGGCATTGCTCTGCTTAGGTTTCTGAGGGGGCTGATGTGATAAACCTAATGCATACTATTGCATGCAAAAATAATGTTTTGGGGTTTTTTTTATATATATATACATATTCTTAATGTTATTGGCAGTGGAACCAACAAAAGTTCTTGCATAATAGTGTACAATGATCAATGTTCAGGAGGTCACATCTGGTGGCTTTGGGTCTGAGAAGGTACAGAATTCTCCTTACAGGGAGAATTCTTTAGCAGTCAGATAGATAGAAGGGTCTTTTCTGTTCTTGTAGACACTATGTGACAGCTGAAGCTGTGGCCCTGGACTGCAAAGATGGCAAAATTCATTGAGGGTACAAAGCAAAACATAAACATGGTAGTCTAGTGCTTATAGCATTCATCTGGAGGTGTAAATCCTCATCACCAGTCCATATTCCAAGTTATGGTTTATACTTTATATAGTCAATGGTTGCTTAAAATGTAGAAACACTGAGATTTTTCTTTTTAGACACAGCTTTGTGGTTATTATCATTCATCCAATGCATTTTGCATGTCTTACTGCCTGCTGGTACCACTTCACAGGGGTGGCACACAGCTGCATGGCAGCAGCATTCTTCAAGGACAGAAGACTTTAGGGTTTAAATCTCTTAATGCAGAAGAGATCCTTCCTAGATGAAGCTCTTTAACTGACTGGCAACTGTGTAAAACTGTGTATAACTTGCTGCATTCTTGTCTTTGAAAAGCAAAATAATCCATCAGGATTTTTTTAAGCTGTATGTGGAGACCTGTGACAGCTTGGACTTTGAGTCACTTTCTGAGTCTGTACTTGTCCTTACAGGCAGTACTAAGCAGTTCCATCAGAAACGAACCTGTCTTATCTGTTGCCATAGCGAGACTTCTGGGACAGTGCATTTGTGCCTGGAAACCAGATTCATAGTCAAGCAGCTAAAAACTAACAGGTGGATTAGTAAATCTGCCTGTCCTTGGTCTCTTCTGTGTACTAGTTAAAGAAATTTTTATTCTATTGCTTTTTCTGCTATTGATTTGGTTTTGCATTTAGGCAGTCACTGAGAAAGGCCTATGTATCCTCACTAGGAAACAGAAATAGAAATAGGAAGGAAATAGGAAATGACTGATAGGGATTGTCTATCCAGTCCCTCCCCTGTTTTACAGAGTAGCAACTCCTTTGACTTCCTCTGCCTTTTTTCCTTTTCACCAGCTTATCCAGCTGTCTCCAAAATTAAGATAATAGCAAAATACCGGTCTTGCAGGATACCTCGGTCTAATTAATGTTAGACATTCATGGATTAAAGAAATCTTCTGAATATAAATTTTGAATATAACATCTGAAACCAGACAACAGACAGGACGGATTAATTTCCAGAGTTGTATAAAGCAGTTCAGAGCATCTCTTATGCAAACATCCTGCTGACCAAGAGAAGAGAGGCCATTCAGCATTGTTTGAAATCAAGATTACATGTAATAAATCATAGACAAATGAATACTGAGGCAGTGTAAATCACAGATGATTCATTGGATAACATTAACATTGTTCTAGTAAAATCAATAAACATAAGCTCTTAATGACCTGGCTCATTATTTAAAAATCACAATCTTGTGTAAATCAGCATTTAGGTTGATACTTACTAAATGTAGTTCATGTGCATCAGCAACACGGAATAAACCAAAAACGTAACCATCTCTGCGATGTCTGTTGACCAAATCCAGAGCCACTCCTGCATCTGTTTCAATGCTGTTACAGTCTGCAGGTGTAATGCTTATTTCATTTTGGGCATTAGAACACTGCAGTAGTGTTAGAAAAAAAGCTGAAGCTAGAAGCAGCATTTTGTTTAAAGTATTAAGTCACTTGTGCCCATGCCCTGGTAAAGCCAGCCTGCCTTTAAATCAGAGCAGCCCACCAAAGTTATAAATGAATGCTAAAAGGGCATGGTTTTATACAAATGTAAGTGTCATGTCAGAGAGCCATTACCTTGACCCTGGATTAACATTTGCAAACAGCAAGTAAATGATTATATAGTGATCGAGCAGATTTTGAGGAAAATAATCTTTATAACACTCTCTGGACTACCCATCAAAGGGCCTGTTTGTGATTCTTTAAGCAGGCATTGTGCAATGGTGCATTACCATGGAAAGTACTTCTTACAGTGCAAGGCTGAGCCTGGCAGTAAGAAGGTCCAGATTATGTGTGCAGCATTACACAATCTTGGTCTTCTGTTTACTATTAAAACAGTTGAACTGAGAATATGCTGAAGTATTTGTGGCCAAATTATGGCTATATCCATATCTCTGTTTTTACAGATCCTTAACCACCAGGCAACCAGTGAAAGGGAAACAAGGAATTCACTCAGATGTTGAAAAGGGATATAGCTCAAGGTGCACTGCAGCTCAGGTGATCTGTAGCTGCTATGTGAGTACCTGCTACTCCTCCTGCTCAAGAAAATTTAGAGCAGATTTCTATCAGCTTTACATAATTTCAGACTGGTACTCAGAAAGGGACAGACTGGCCTAATACTCATGTAATCTAGGTATGGCAAGAAGTCACATAAAGCTGCCTTCTTATTCTCATCCTGAGCAGTTTTGTGTGCTTTTTGGCTGTGGTAGCCTTCATAGACTTCTTTAGAGAACTGCTGGAAATTTTTCTTTTTGTATTTAATAAAATAATGCAGTACCTAGTAAGATTTATACCTTTCAAGGATATGCCAATATCCTCTCCTAAGCAGAAAAGATGAGATGTTGTCTCATTGTATTCAAAATCTTTTATTCAGGATAGTTTAAGACATTCTTAAAAGGCAGTAATTGCTTGTCAGGGAGTGGCTGAAGATGGAATACAAAATTCAAACACTGAATAAGAAAATACAAAATTGCAAAGTGAGTCCAAAATGACAAGGTCAGACTCAGATGAGGAATTTTTCAAATTTAGGTTGATGTGAAGGTTGGATTAGCTTCTCACAGAAAAGGGGCTGGCTGTATAATTGACTTGGGAGCTGGAATCTAGATGATCTTTAAGGTCCCCTCCAACCCAAAGCATTCTATAGTTCTATGACGTGGATTTACACGTTTGACCTTGAAGGGGTTTTTTACTTATTTTGTTGAGAAACCTTTAGAAATACAGTGAATAATCATCCTTAACAATTACCTCATTTCATTAATCTTTATTTAAAAAAGATTCCACCTCTTAGCATGTCTGATGTCTAAGAAATAATGTTTTAAAATGCATTGAGCTGAAACAGTAGATTTTGTTCTTAACAAAATAATAGATAAGCTAAACGGAGCATCTTAAAATATTAGAACCAGAGGCACCCAAAACTGTAGTGAGTTGAAAATGGTTAAAAATATTCCCCCCACTTGTGGAACTTGTTGCCACAGAAAGATCTGGATGCAGACACTGTCATTGGGGGCAGATATTGCTTAGAAAAGTCCATGGTCAGCAGGTCCTTACATGGATGCTAGAAGGACTCAGCAGAAGAGCACCCTTTAAAGTCCCTGGTACAATGATTCTGGGTTCTGGAAAAGTACAGGGGGAATGGTTTACAGAGAGGGGTAGGTCATAAGCTTCTTCTAACCACATGTCAACGGTTTTAGAGAAATTTTTTCCTCTTTAGAAATGCAAATGACCCGGTACTTAAGGAAGACAATGGCTGAGCCCTGCAGCCATGTGGGTGCGGCACCTCCCGGTCTGGGGGTTCCTCTGGAGGGACAGAGACCCTGCAGGGGGTGGAGCTGGTGGGGGCTGGGACACAGCCGGTCCCGCTCACCGGCTCAGCCTTCTGGAACCCCGCCCTTGCTTCTGTTGCTGTTTTCTGCTGGTGCTGCGGGCTTCTTCTGCTCTCGGTTTTCGGAGGAGGGCGCGTGGAGCTGCGACCGGAGGAGAGGAGCTCGCTCATCGCTGCAGTTCCAGCCCAGCCTGTCTTTCTCCTGCCGCCGCAGAGGTTGGTGTCCCGTTGGTGTCTCGCTGAGAGGGGAACTCTTTTCCACNAATTGTCTTTTGCCACTGGGAGAGATGGATATTGGGCTGGACGTTTCACTGTTGTTGTAAAATAGGGCATGGTTTTATAATATTTCATTATAATTACTCAGAATCCTTTCCAGAAGATGGAAAAATAAGCAGTAGAATAAATGTTGTGTAAATAATCAAAGACATTTGAAATATACCTCATCACTTAAAAATAAAATTCCCATTATTGCTGTGTTCCAAATTGCATCCCAATTCATTTATTACAATACTGGTTAATTTTTCCAAATGGGCAGTGATACTGAAGAGAGGCATTGGATTAAGTGATTTATAACATAATTCTTTCAACCGTCTGTTGTTTGCAGATTGTTCTTTTTTTCCTGTTCTGTTCTGGGTTGTTCATTGTTCCACCCATCATTTTTTTGACCATAGCTTATGTATATTTTATGTATGAAATTGAAACAGTATGAATAAACAGTGGAAAATGTGCAATTCCTGCAAAATTGACTGCAGAAGTAAAGTAAGATTCTGTTCCCACTCTAGAGATTTTGTCCTTGATTTCTTTGGAAAAGAAAGATTGGACTTTATTATTAAAGTACAACATTGACAAGAACTCCAGGCACAGTAAGAGCAGTTAATTAAATATTGGTTGTACTTAAGTCAGGATAATGTATTTTTATCACTTCTCCAGCTTGATATCTTTTTAAAAACTTATTTTGTTTTTATATTTATTACTTGTAAGTTTTGTGTGTTGCTTTAATGAAGTCATCTCTGTAAACAGATTGCTGGAAGGAATATTTATCCAAACATGGCATTTCTCTTGCGTAGCGTATCAAAACCTTGTTTATGACTTTTACCAAGGTTTGACTTGCAACAGTAAGAGGTGATCTACATTCAAACTTTAAGGATATGGTAATAAACATCCATCCTAAACCTCTCCAGAGCCCTGGGAGAACACATCAAAAGGAGGCTTATCTTCCCCACTTGAAAAACAGTGTATGAAATGCGTAATAAATATAACTTTAAACTAGAGAGATAGGAAAAGAAGAGCTGACACATAAAGGAGATGATACGCAAAAACCAATTCCTCCTTTCCTAAAGTACAGCTGGAACTATTTACAGATATCCCTGGTTTCTTGGGAGTGCAGCTGCTATGAACAGACTGTTCTCTGCCTCCTGCAGGAGTGTTTCACCTCCAGGCTGGTGTCAGCACAGGGCACAGCTCGGTCACCTGTGCAGGCAGCAAGGCCTTCCCCATCTCATACTGTGCTGCTCTGCAGCCACTCTTGTTCCCAAGCCAGAGCCCAGCTAACACAGACATGTGTGGCTCCAGTTGCTTAGAGGTGAATTCTGAGCTGGCTTCTCTTTCTTTTCAGTCTGAAATTCCCCAGAGCTTCAGACCTTGGTGGCTGTGATGCAAAAACCAAAAAAGATTTGTAGCTCTTGGGGTGGCTCTGCACTTAACAAGAATGCCCCCAAGTAGGACGGAAAAATATGTTAATGTGACACATCTTATTTTCATCTGCTGGGTGTAAACAGGATTCCCCCATTGCAAATGCAATGTTAGACAAATTTGCTTTGGTTATGGTTTTCAGCTGCAGCTACGGCTTCCCCTCTCTGCCTGCAGCTTATTTTTCTTCACCGGTCACCAGTTTGATAAAAAACTTGTAGAAGTTTCATCACCTTGTCTATCAAATTTCATTCAAAGAGACCTTAAGTTCAAAAGCTATTTGGAGGAGACAAACTGTCAAGTGAGCAGGTTGACAATGTAGTTACAGAAGTCTCGTTGCTTAGGAGGCCTCAAGGACTAATACAGGGAATAAAAAGGATGTCAGTACTCCTTGTCTTGTCCTCATTGTCTTTGGCTGCAAATTGCTTTTTAGAAAAAAACAGTCTAATTGTAAATTGGTGACTGTAAGGGTATGTTGAAAGACCTTTTTGCAGAGGGGCTTGAGAGGCTGGGGAAAAGGTGAGGTTAAGAATTTGATGTTAAGAATAGAGTCAGGGGGAGATGCAGAAGAAAATACTTAACTATGAAGTGTGTGCAATAGGTAGGTTCTGAAGTCACACAAATAGAATTTATATTTAGTTAATTTTATAAAAACCTTGTTTTTAAAACCTATCTTAGGAACTTCATCTTGCTTTAAAAAGTCTTGCTTTTCAAAATCTTCTGTTTCCTTTGAATATTACTGTTCCTATTTTTGCATTCGTGGTGCCTCACCTATATTCTGAGGCAAAGATAAAAATGTCAACAGTCCTGGAGGTCATTGACCATCATTTATCTGTGCCTGAATAAAAAATGTTGTTCATGTGAAATTGGAATGTTTGGTCGAATAAACATCAGACCAGATTTTAGCTGGACATTGCCCAGATAAGCTATTAATTATATGATCAATAAGTGTTGAAAAACTATAAAACAAAATTGGAAAGTGAATTGGGAATTGTCTGCTCAAATCCATCTGCTTCTCATCTCCAGTACTGGATGAGGCTTCTTTGTGTCACTGGCCTATTTTCTGCTGGGCAAGGACAAGCAGCACGGAGTCCTGGGGGCACTTGGGGTGTGGCTGGAGGGATGCAGGGTGTGTTACTGCCCTGCTGCTGTGCTCACTTTGGCTGGAAGCTGAGACCAGGCCGGAAGATGGAGAGGTTCAGCACTACCTGGGCATGTTTTACTTGCTGCAGTCCTGTCTCAGAGAGTCACTGTGGACACCAGCCTGCCCATGTGGATGTGCTGGAGGGAGAATGCTGCAGTGCTGGCCCACTCACAGATTGGCATAAAGGTGCTGAATCAGCAGCAGGATTTGAAGTCCTGATGACTAAATGCTACCAGCTGTTAATAATATCAGTGCCATATGGGAGTGCCGCAGTATCCAGGTATGTCCTGAGGACAAAGGAAACACAGAAACTATACAAGCTCAGACTCCTACTTGTAATTCAAGAATTTAATCTTGGACATCAGTACCGGCACTCTGTTATGGTAAACACTGGTGGTAGCCCAGGTGACACTGAAACTGGGTATGGACTCTGCTGGAGTGGCCACAGCAAATAAAGGAAATTGTCATTACTCTGCACTGACCACTGGTGCTTCGTTGATCTGTACTGGAGGTACAGTTACTGCTCAGATAAATACTCCTTCTGCTGTTTATTTTTAAATCAGAGAAGTCTTTGAACCCAAATCCCAGATCCAATTTAGGGAAATTATTGTTTCATATGTCATTTCTGCACCTTATCTGCAGAACAGGCTACACAATATCCAAACAGAATGCTCAAAACTGTGTATCCAGACTTTCCACTATCCCCTGTAACTCCCCCTGCTTATGTTCCCTCCAACTCCACTCCATTTGTCTTCACTCACTGTGGCTGTTCAATTTACTGTTGTAAGGAGCCACAGTCAAGAAAATTAACTGTGTGAAATGGGGTATTCCAGGCTGTGACTAGCAGTTAATGAAGCTGATTTCTTCCCCGGTGCTCCTTTAGGGGAAGAATTTGGTTGTGTATGTTGATAAAAGTCTCAGTAGTGTCATTAAACTGATGGAGCCACAGTGAGAATAGAACCAACATACAAACAGTTAATAAAAAGGGCTGTGCAGCAGAAGTGAGAAGTGTGGTGATTAACTGAAAAAAGAGAGGCAAACTCAGTGTTTTGGAAATCCCTGACATGTGGCTGTTGCCCCAGTGCTCTGTTCCCTGACTGACTAAAGGCAGCCATGGGTGCTCTGTGTGAGGGCATGGAGCGGTGGCTGCTCTCCCAGATTCTGGCATATGGCAGAGCAGCAGTTCCTGTCCAGGGAAGTAGAACACACTGGTTGTGTTAGAGAAACCTGAGCTGCCAAAGGTGAAACTTCCCGAGGGAAAAACAAGATGCTGTAATTTGATGACTTGATAAAAAAAGGAAATGCTGACACAGCCTAGAGCTCCTACTGCAATAAGAAATAGTTAGAATTTGAATTTTAGGATTTTTCAAGAACTATCTGATTTTGAAACCTTTTCTACTCTGAAGTGAATGAAACAAAAATATATTGAAATTTCTCATAATGCAGGATTGAAATAGAATTCCTTTTGGCTCAGTTGATATGTTTCACATATTAGTATTTTAATCTTTGAAGCAATTAAATTACTTCTTTATATCAAATTTCTGTTTGTAAGATTTTTGTAGACTGAAAATGCAAACATAGTTTCTGTGAATATAATTCCACACAATATTTCAATATTATTTTGGCCCCACTCAAAATAAAATTATACTTGATATTTTATTTATAATAATAAAATAATACATTTTAATCAACTTGCATAATGCCAAGATACTTTGACAAAACCATAATTTTTTGTTGGGAGGCTCTTTAAATGTAGAAATTATCCAGGATCTCTAGGGATGATACAGTATCATAAAAGCTTCAGAAACAATATTTTATTGATTTTGTTTTGTACAAATGGTTTTACAGATCTGGTGGCAACTGGAAAAAGGCTTTGTGATGTCATACAAACCCCTTAATTATAGCAAATATCAGTGTACTCCTGGCCACAGATGACATTCCTTTCCTATGTTCATTCTTTTTCTTCTTGTCTTCTCATTTATTTATATTTGGTTTTGTCAGTACAATTACTGTGTCTGACTTCAGTGAAATCGATTTTTCTTAGCTGCAGGCTGTCGAGTGTCCCTGTGGCTTTTATTATAAAGCAGTTAATATGACCTATCTCAAGAAAGAATTAGTCTGATTTTTTAAATCATTGTTGTTCCTGCACAGCAGCATCACTAGAGCATAACAATCTCAATAGCCTGGACTTGATTCTCCACCAGCCAGAATTATGTGCAGAGGTTTCACACATGTGTAGGCTCTTCCACATGCTTTAAGTGAGGTAGGAAGCATTAAGAAAAAAAAATCTTTCTTGAGATTTTCTACAGGAAATAAAAAAATAGGCTAAGCTCCTTACATTATAACTAGGAAGTTTACCCACAAAATAGCAAAACCTCACTAGCTTTTAATGCTACCCAGTGCCCTTTAAAGAGCTGTTCCCTTTTCATGCCCTGTCACAGTGCTGTGACTCTGTAAGGCCCCGAGAGCATCCCTGCTCCAGAAGGGTTCGGTGCCGGGTGCCAGGCTCAGCACACCAGGCTGTTCTTGGTGACCTTGGGGACAGGCTGCTGGGCAGTGCTGGGGGGAGGCCATGGCCAGGGCTGGCCCACCCTGCTTCCCTCTGGAGCTGCAGCATTTGTGCCCCTGCCCGAGCTCCAGCTCCTGCTCCATCGCAGCTGTGCCTTGCCTGGCCACGGACGCTGCAGATGCAGACCCAGGTTCAGCCTTGTGTCCCTCAGGCCTGCTGCTCACTGCAGACTCTGGGAGACCAGTGGGCTGTGCCTGGCTCTGCTGCCATAACCACACCAGTCCCTGACCCTGCCTGCTAACTCACGTTCACGGCTCGACCTCACACCTGCCTCACTGCCCTTCAATTTAGGTGGTGAGCTGGCTCCTTCCTATGACCTGACTTCCATCCCTGGGCATGCCGTGCTCACCTCCCTCAGGCACCACGGGACAGGCCCTTGCCTCACCAATCTGGTTGTCACACGTGGCTCCATCTCCCCATCCCTTGGGGAGCAGCCATCCCACTCTGGGACCTGACAGATTTTTGCTACTGAGGATATTTTTTTCTGTTGTCTTTGGGCTGTCCCAGCCCTGCAAGTTCTTTTATCCTCCACTGTTACCTTTCCTTCACGCTCTGCCTGATGGGGGAATTTAAGAATTAAAACCCAAATACTTTTGTTGGAAAATGCCCCAGTCAAATTTCTTTTCCCAATCTGTTCCTGTGCTTTCATAAAACAGAATGCTGAAAATGAACACTGTAAAAGAGAATTTATTTATTTGAAGATGTTACACAAATTGAAAACCATGTTGCCATTTTGGCTGATATTTTGTTGCAGATAGTTGAGGTGCTTGGGTGCTGGCTAGACTGTGGTAGGCTTTCTAGTTATCAAAGGATGGAGGATGCCTTCCACCTGCTTTGCTTCTCCTGGACATGAATCTGATAGAGAAAGTTCTTCAGGAAAAGGGAGAAAAATTGGTCCAGTGACCAATTTAGTCAGGTCTGGTTTGTTTACTTGAGTCTTCTGTCCATCAAGACTGTGTGTAGATCCTACAGCCTTAGGTGGAACTGGCTTTCTATCTTTATGGTCGTTTTGACTTTCTCGTAGGCTATGGAAAGTGATGTCCTCATTCGAAGGGGGTAGAATTTTAACCCAGCCCACTGTTTTTTCCAGGTGTGGGGAGAAAGGATTGGCATCTGAAGGGGAAGCATGTTGATCCTGCCTGAGTTTTCCAGGTGTCTGATTAGCTTCCTGGGTTTCCTCTGTAGTGGCAGGATCCTAAATAACAAGGAATAAGCATTATCTAAATTGAAGCAATTCCAAATTCCTTCAGATGTGAAGATTATACTTCACACTAAGGATCTGCTGCATCTCTAGTCCTCCAAGATCAGTTATAGAATGGAAGCACAAAGAATAAACAGATGTAACTCCTTCTTGTGCCAGGGGAGATGGGTACATGAAACTTGGGTGACTGCAGTAATATCTCCTTGCTTTCCATTGGTGATTTCCAATTTCATTGTAGAGCATTCTGAACACATTCTGCAGGATTGTCTCTATACTCACTCTATGGCCTTTCTATCCACTCAAAACTAGTCCATTTTATCACAAGACAGATTTCTTCCTGATCTGGCCTTATCACTTTCTTGAAACATGCGTGAATAAGAAATCTTAAAAATGGCTAGGCTTTTAAAAGTTCAATACTTGTTTTGTAAAGGAGTATTACTCTTGCAATATTCAGATTAGATTAAGAAATACCTGCTGACTGTAGATTTCACAGGATATTGTGACAAACTGTTCCACATGACTGTTTTCTACAGAGCCTTTGCAGAAACCGATTTTCTGTAAGAAGAAAATATAAGCATTTTTTCACGTTGAGCACTGATACTAAGCTCCTATCTTGTAAAATAAGTGATTATGAAAGGCTGAATAGTTATAGCTTCTAAGTGTATTTGTAGGGATAAACAGCTTGGGCAAACTTTTATTTTGGGATTGGCAACCTTACAAAGGCAGGCAGCGTTTTGATAAAGGCCTTATGTTTGCAAAGGAGGGTTAGGTAACACAATAACAAAAATAAGCTGGCTACTTAAGGCCAAACTACAACAGCTTGCTTAAGTTCTCCTGCAGTAGAATATCTCTATGCAGGCAAGCTGTGTATGGAACATAATATAATTTTCCACACAGAACCAATTTCACGCCATACTAGTGAAAGAAACCATGAAAAAAAAGCTATTTCTAGTAGTTGTGTTTGTACTGGTCTGTAGATATCATGGCTTGGATCTCACTTAAGATGAGTTTTGAAATTTATCTCTTGACAACATGTCCATTAAGTCTTCCAGTTTCTCTTACAATTTTTTTCTTTAGTTCCTAAATGTTTCCCTTAGCTGACCTGATTGTAGTATGAATATACTCTTTATGCACTGTTTGTGATTTATCATCTATGTCTCTTTCCTTGGAAGAAATCCTTTAGACTCATTCAGTTTTATAAGGCAATGGATACTCCACCTCTTTGTGGATTTTTTGTTTGTTTGTTTTGGGATTTTTTTGTTTCGATTTGTTTTTTGTTGTTTTTTTCTTTGCTTATGGACTTCTGATAAGAATTCAGAACTTTTGCTGAAATGTTTCTCTATTCTAAAGCAGTCTGTGGAGTTGCAATACAGTATAGAACTACAGTCTATAAAATGATGACTGTAGGTTTTCGTTCTTCAAAGAGCCAAGGAGATGAATACTCAATATTTGCTGAGGAATCATAGTACCTGGAAAACTGATGTTTATACAAGGAAAAGTACTTACAGCTGTTTCCAGTGGAAGTGGCTCACACATCGAGATGTCAGCAACCTTCTCATTTTTGGAGCAAGATGTCTCCTGAATTAAAAACTCTACAAAATTTGCAGGACCAATGACCCACTGTAAATGAGAGGACAGTGGCAATTAGAACTTGTGCATATGTCAGGAAGAATAAAGAATTCTACTGACCTTGAAATATGTGAAAAACTCCTGCTAAGTCTGGAAGGAACAGGTGATACCTGGGGCATTACTGCTAGCTGTGTTATGGTGAATTTGTGTTTGCCAGTGCTGCTTTATTGCCTGGTCATTTTTTACTTCTTGTATGTGCACAACCTTAGTAACTCGTGGATTGGCATAGATTGGAAATGAGTTGTCTTAAGTTGGCATCCATGTAGAACTACATAGCCAAAGACCCTCTTCAGTGTCTTGTTGATAATTTCTGGTTGTTTTAATGAACAAGATCATTTTACTATTTCTGAAATTGAGGTTAGAAAATGAAAGCAATTAAATAGTATATTGTAGTAATATCTGAAGATTTGAGACAAAGAAAAAAATCCACTTTGCTATTTACACATACTGAATTTTAGAGAGACTAGATAATACTGTGGTAAAAAAAAGAGGACTTAGCCATAAGATTACAAACTCTCTGTTAGTCTAAAATTAGTTTTAAACTATGCTGAGACTCATTCAGTGAATTACAGGTATGTGTTGGAAGGTATGACTGTGCTTTTCAAAATACTTTCTATTAGGGAGTTGTGAATTCGTGGTGGTAGAAGACGAAAGAATTAACAGTAATGCTTTTCTGAATTTTAGAAGCAAGTCTGCATCTTGACTTTCACATAAAGCCCTTCTTTCTGTGAGAAATGGAATCAGTCTTGGATCAGAAAGATCAGGAGAATTCTGCACAGAAGGATTCTTGAAGGCTAAAACAAGTCAGATGAGCCTTGGCTTACCTGCATTGAAGCTCTTGTGACATTGAGGACAGAGAAGTAATGAGTTTGTTCACTTTCTCCATTGAACTTGGCAAGACTTTGAGCAGCAGCCTCCAAGTATTCGGGCTTGGTTGGAGAATCATCAGCTGGGCAGTCGGGACATATTGACCAAATATATCTCCGTGGAACTTTGTATTCAAGCAAAACAATATCATTAGAGAAGGCATAACCATAGAAGCATGTTCAAAGTGTAGGTCCTGTAAATGCATCTATGCCCTTAGCCCTGCCCACTTGTCCTGCACTCCTCTGGAGTAACAATACATGGCTTTCACCCCTCAATAATTTTGGATCTTTATGTATTTGCAGACCCATAAAAATGTTGCAGTGGAGGCAGACATTGAAGGAAAAAGTTCAACCTATTGACAGTGGGCTTGCTGTTTTTCCTTGCTTTTCACAAACCCATAAAAATGTTTTTTGGTTCAGAGGGTAAAAGCCCATATAGAGGCTGTGCTGAGTGTCCCAGAGGTTAAAACAGTAATTACTGAACCCTTTTGAGCTGCAGGACCTCCCTGGCCTTATGATCACTGACTTGAGAAAATCAGGGCAGCTGAAGCTAATGGAGATACTGTGGTATCATAATTACATTTAAAATCTAAAGTAATGCTATTTGGCAAAGAGTTTTTCCAATTCTCTTTAAAAGAGTATGTTACAGACATACCTGGTTGTAAAGTGCACTCATAAGTATTCAGGTGAGCAATATTTCTTGCCTGATTAATGTAGATAATTGCTTTGCATTGACCGTAAACCTAAAACAATATAAACATTCAGCAACAATTAATATTGCACCCTTTACTGATCATCTAATACCTAGACAGGAGTTGTTAATTTTCTTCTTGCAATCATAGAGTTCGTTTTGAGACAAAAGTTTTGTTAATTCTCAAATGACAATGAAGCACATTTCTAAGTATCTCCTTTAGAAATAAAAGGCCAGCTCATCCCCTGGTGTGACTCTGAGCTATACAGATGCAGTGCTTGTCTGCAGAGTGGCCTACTCAGGGCCACTCTTCTGGCAGCTGAGAAGTGCCCAGGTGTCACAGGTACTCCTGGGTCTTTGTCCTGGGCTGAGTCTGTGTCTGGAACTCAGAGAGTTTAAACCTAGAGATCTGTTCAGAGTGTCTGGATCCAGTCTTCCACCTGTCTTCCACCTTCCCCCTTTTCCCTATGATCAGAGGGAGAGTGGTAGGGAAGACCATAAATCCATTTTGTGGCATAGTAGGGTCATCCTTGCACATAAAAAACTCTGACTTTATGGCAGAAAAAAATACTGGCCTATAAATATCCATTAGGCTTTTATATTTAAGACTTGAAAGTATATTCCCTGAAAGCTTCTTAGATATTCTTACATGTGTGATCAAGGCCTCTGGACATGCATTTCTTGGCTTCACTGAAGCCATATCAACCATTTAGGCTTTGTGCCCTTTTCCTGCTGAAAACGCTGTAATGAGAAGTGAGCAAAATTCTTGTTATTTTTTTTCTAGTTTTTCATTGAAAAGTTAAAATTGATTGACCTTAGAGGCAGTCCAGGACAATTTAATCATAGCTTCCTTTTTATTTTTTTTTTCTCATATGAACCTTGTTTCTTGTCATTCTTCATTTTCTAAGGGTGTTTTTTTCACTTGTTCAGAATAGTTTTGGTCACCTGTAGCAACAGTCTTGGACCACTTTCTGTCTTTGCAGCTTATCTTGCTGAGCTTTCTTTTTTCTCCTATTTCAGTGCAATTTTTGCAAAGTTGTCAGAATAAAAGTGGGATTAAACTAAACCAAAAATCACATGTTATATAAAAATGAGTTTCTTTTATTCCCTCTTTGACAAGCTGTCTTTAAAATAAACTCTTGCAGCATTGCTATAAAAAGTAAACCATTATTCTAAATAGTGTCCTAGCATGGCTAATTAGTTTGGTCTGTTTATTAGCTCTGGTTGAAAACTTTCTTTAAATTTTCACTTTTTAAAATAAATCTTACCAGTCTATAAACTGATTAGCAGGTACAGTGTAAAATTGTGGATATTATAAAACGTGCTTTGATTTTTTTCTAATCTTTGTTGCCCACTAGAAATGCAAGTGTAGGGATTTTGCTGTCATCAGTAGTACCTGAGTAACTCATCATATGTGAGATTAAATAGAAGAGTAAAGTCCTTACAGTGGAATGAGCAGGTCTGGTGTTACAGTTCTTCCACAACTTTTTGCTAAGTACATGACATTCAGTATCTACTACATCCAAGATGAGATAGAAGACAGAACCAGTGATCTCCTGAAAACAAGAAACAGAAGGGTCACATCCCAGTTTTGTATCAAACAAAGTAGGGACACATAAAAAAGGAGAGATGGAGAAATGGAAAACACGGAGGTGGAATGCATAGATATCCTGAAAACTGAACACTCTCTGTGACAAAAGTGGCAAATCAGGTGAAATTCAGCTCCTGTTAGAACAGGCTGGGTCATGCAGCTAACCAGCTTTACATAAAGAACAGTTCTTTGGTCAGTTTTATTCTTCTGATTCTGGTACCAACCAGAAGCCAAGAATAAAGACTAAACATATTGATGTTTTCACTGTCAACTGCATTATATTATCAGATTTTAAAGATAGGTTATTTTGCCTGAAATAAGAATGAGATGATAAATACCACAACTGATAAAAAACTGCTAACATGGAACATTCCCAGTAGGCATTAGAAAGAGAAATCTCTTATTTCTTAGGGCAGTGTCTTCTCCAAGTGCAGATGCTTTGCTGTAAAGAGGCAGAGGCTGCGTTGATGCAGAAGCTTAAATATTCTCTCAGCTATCAGAGACTGCTGTGAGAGACCTTGCAGAGTCACATCGATGTCTCAGACTCACTTAAAGCTTCAGTCCAGTGCTTGAGTTCTGACCTGTGCTTAAGTCCAGAAACCTTTATTCAGTTCACTGCAGCACAGGGTGCACAAAGCAGTTCAGGCTCAACTTTTGGGCAAGCATCTTTCCAGGTACAAGGAAGAGCTAAAAGCACAGCTCTGTATGTCTAGTGCTTACATCATATGGTGCAGGAAGATGAGATGCTGCAGCCCCTCATTCTGCTTCCACTGTAGATAGGAATAAGCACCTTTCCAGCATATTTATCAAGGATACAGCTTAGCTGGATCATGTTTTATTTATATTTTTAGTGGAAAGCTGGAAAGAGGGCAGCTGTCATTTATACATCTGAAAGAACTTAGATGTGAGTGTTAGCTGCGTGTTTAGACTGAGATTATGTCTTTGCTGAAAGGGGAGAAAAACCAAAATTGAATGAGAGCAGTGTTCATTCATCCCTGCTTGATTTCATTGGTTTGTGGAGAAAACATTTAATGGGGCAGCAGACTGGGGCTGGTATCTGTATAATTTTGGCTTTAGATTTGGTTTCTGTTTAACAGTGACTAAATACCAGTCCATAGGGCCTATAAAGCTGGAGTACTGCTGGCTTTTTTGTCTTCATACTGCTTAGAAAACCAGTAGGTAATAGCTGCTCTGGAGTTCTGAGGAGATTGAGAGATACAAACTACTCTGGTCACACCCTATAAAGATCTGTGGGATGGTGATTTTATGTGAGCTCTACCATATATAGTAGTAATACTAAACCCTTTAAATATGAAAGGGCAAAATTAATAGAAAATAAAGAATGATTTTTTTTGTTATAATTGTCTCTTAGTTCTATTCTTACATATGCAACTTCTCATGCTATGATTTTTTGTATTTTCCTAAGTGTTCTTTAAAGTGCTATGGTAATGCCTTGCACTGAGCTCTCAGAGCTTGCTTACACTAATCCTGAGATTTAATTATAAGTGTCGTTTTGAAGGCTGTGGAAAGATCAAAAGTTATTTTGACAAAGAGTGACGTTGAGGTGCAGCAGTGCTGTTTGTGCAGTGGCACAGCAGTATCCCCACACCTGGCTGCAGAGATCCTTCTGTGGAAGGAACTAATCATAATTTGCTGTTTACATACAAGATGTCTAAATACCATGATGGTATGTCTCCTTATTAGGATAGCTAATATAGCTTAAATCAGTAAACACAAATTAGAACCAGTCAAAGAGTAATTGCTATTTGCTGGAAATGTGGTTTTGAGTAGTGCAGCATTTGGTACAAGTTTGTAACTTAAATATAACTTCTATAAGAAAAAAGCCATCACTAAGACTGTCCACATGAAGAAGACATAACCAAGAAAAATGTGCATCTTTAAGAAGTCTCATATTTGAAATTGGTGACTTGAGCTTTCAAGCTAGTTGTTAAGGTGTTCTGGAGGCAAAAGCACACACATACCTCATTAAAGAAATGTTCTTATAATCAAATGTGTTTGGTGTTAGATTGGTTTCCTCAGCTAATCATGAATATTGGTTATAAACCTTGGTGATCTTAAAAGCACTAAATGCAACCAGGGCAGACCAAACTGTATTTTTTGTTGCCTATAGCCCTCTTGTATAATACCAGCTCTAATAAGCAGATGAAGTTATTATAAAATCTACAGATCTTTTGGTCTACCTGCTTCTGTATTTATCATCCTCCACTGGGGAAAGGATAATTTGGGGCTTATTCAGAACTCAGCAAATCACTGAAGGTTTAATCATCCTTATTTTAATTTTCATTAAAAGACCGTTATGCAAAGGCCTTTTGATATCTGCTTAGTATTGACTAAAAAGTCGTATATCTTTCCTGCATTGCCAGAAAGATCCCATCCTCAGCACTGCTGGTGCCAGGCTGCAATGTGAGCTGGGCAGCCTGGGAGCCAGAGGAGATGTGGCAGCAGGGTGACCTGGTGCAAGGGAAAGAAATGAAATATTTTGGCATGTTTTGTAATTTTGGTTAAGTGCCTGTCAGTGAAGCTAATCATGAGTATCTTGTATGAAAGCAAGCTCTGTCCTACTTGCATATAAGTTAATAGCAGATGGCTCATTAGTTTCAATTAGAGCAAAGCTGAACCACAGGTTGCTTAAGGGCAGATTTGAATTTGAAGTAACTTTGAAAATGTTTTTATCCTCAGTACTGCTTAAGAAAGTGAGAGGAAAGACCACTGATTGGTGAAAGGGAAAAAAAACTTCTTGATTTTTTTGAGAGGAATGGGAGGTGGCATAAGGCTGTTACTATCTGTGAACCCCTTTGGCATTGCTGACTGCTCCTTATGTACTCAGTCCCAGCAGCAGCAACAGCAGGACAAAGGGCTGTTACATTGCATTGTTACTGCAATGTCTTGAAACACCGTATTTAGAGGATACAAATATTAAATGCAAAATAAAATATTTTTTAAAAAAAGAATAAAAGTGAATAAGTAAATTAAACTCCTATATGAACAAAGTATGCTTGCTCTAAATCAATAAGTTAAGTCTTTAGGAAATTGAGTGACAGACAAATCACAACTAAGGACCAAAATTCTCCTATGCTGAGATATCTTTGGCACAGGTGAAGGGAGAAGTAGGGAGATAACTGAGGTGGTTTACAGCGTCTGCACCCACCATGCTGAACTCTAGGGTGGTCATAGGGGTTTCTAATTATTGCCAATAGGAAAAAGCCACAGGAGGGGGGTGTGAGTACCTAAATCCATGAAATAGCCCCAGGAAGGGGTCTGAGCACCTCACTTCATGCCTAGTTATAATGATCCTGGGCCAGCTCACATGCATAATGTGGAAAAATTCTGAAGAGACCAGATCCGGTTGCTTAGTGGGCAATTCTGTCACCTGAGCAAGGCAATATAGAGAATATAGTGCAAAACACAGCAGAGCATGTTTAGCTATGAGATCTCAAGTTGCTGGAGTCCAGTATGTCTGCAGGGAACATGTCCTTGTGAGAGCAGCAGGAAGAAGTGTCATATCCTTGCCAGTACAGATCTTTAAGCATCTGGCAATAAGCCGAATTTTCTTTAGTGTTCAGAACTCAGCCTTTCAGATAAGCTTATGAGAAGTGAGCAGGCATTGCAGGGAGTGTTAGCAGCAGGCTTCCATAGTGCCTAATCTGTTGTGGGCCCCTGTGAATTCATTTCAGGCTGCCCCTAGTTAGTGCCAGTAGATTCAGTTATTGTAACACAAAATAGTCATAAATTAAGCACACACAGAGACAGACTATACTTGAGGAAATGTGAGTGATATTCTATAGGTATTTCCAGTGTATTTTTTGCCCTTGAACTGGTTTCAGGTTACTTGTGGAGAATGAGTCATCTTTTAGAGGTCTGTAAAGGAATTCCTTGGTCCCAGGCAGGATGTGTTTACACCTGTTAGTGCTCATATCTTTTGTGCAAAACACACGATGACTTACTAGCCTTTGCACTCCAACTGCTCAAGGCAGTGGGAGGAAGGTGTAAAATGAAATTAAATCAGAGTAGTGGTGTTTCATATCAAATTTAAACTGATGCCTGGAGCTACTCCAAGGGCAGGCAGCAGAGAGTCATGACTGAGATTTGCTCTCTAATTGCCCACAATGTGATGAAATTGTTCCTAGTCTGTGCATAAAGTTGGCATGGCCTCTGGAGTCCTGTGAATAGAACTTTGCATTTGCCTTCTGAAATATTATTTTATTCAAGTAGATATTTCTAAGAAATAGACACAGGGAGAAACATAGATTGAGCAAGAGGGTGACTTACCTGTGGTTGCTCTCGGGCACTGACAATTCTGTAGAGACTGAGTACGTAGCCCTCTTCTCGGTCAGCATTGATCTGGTGGAGAGCCAGGTCTGCAGCCTCCTCCACTGCAGCGTCATCGCAGCGGGGGGAGAGCAGGGCAGACTCTGCTCCTTGGGCTGCAGGGGCAGCAATGCAGCAGCAAAGCACCTGGATGCCAAAGAGCATCCAAACAAACCAAACCATTCTGCTTAGAGAGCAAGTGCTGCAGATCAGTGTGCTCAGTCAGGATGGAGGGGCTGAGACCTGAGTGAAATCACAGATTTTTATAGTGGAGCCATGTCTCTTTATAAACTTGTGCCCCCTTTTTATTACATACTGACCATCACCTTTAAACCTACAGCTGCAACAGTAAACACTAAGTCAATGATTACAAGGTTTTACAGAAGTGTTGCTGCTCCCGCTGAGACTAGAGAGCACTTTTTCCTCCTGGCTTTCCATCTCTAATTTGGACTTCACTGGGCAGATCATGCAATTTTGACCTCATGGCAAGGGATAAGAACACACACACAAAGCTGCTTCCTTAAGAAACCAGATTTGCTTGAATAAACATATGTGCAGAACAGGTCTGGCTCCAGTTCTTTTCTGTCAGTGGTCCAGTTCTTCTCCCAAATAAAACAATGACAAAGGTTTCAGTAATTTGAACAGGAAATGGATAAATGCCACAAGGTTGACTGATTTTGCACATTGTATTTGTTAAACGCCAGTTTTAAACAAATATATTGACTCTGTTATGTGCAGTCAGTTTGGTTGTGATAGAAAGTTCAGTTTGGATTCATTCAGTGAGCATTTCTACTCATATGGATACCTACAGTTGAATTCTATCCCTTAGCCCTGGAGGCATTGAGACCCCTCAAGGGTCATGGAAGATTCTTCCTGGAGAAAATTTAGTTTGTAATGACAGTGGTGTGCCTTTTGAATAACCTGTCAGGAACTCCATGCTGGAGACAAGGGGGAATAACTTCACAAGTAGCTCCTATTTTAAAGATTTAGAGAGCTGACAGTGACCATTACTTGGGGAGGATCCCAGTGAATGTCATTGGTTTTCTACTAAGGGGCAATTCTGCAGCATTTCACTTTGAAGGATACCAGGAGCTGAGTTACCACATCCCTGGCTCTTATTTTTTGTCATGGGACTCTGTGATTGCAGCTTTCTGCTGGAGGGTACCGAGTACTTTTAGGTTTGAAAGTTATATTGAATGAGGAAGAAAAAGTGCAAGTGAAGGGCATAATTGTCTCTTCAATACTACTGTGATGTTTGGGGTAGTTAAAAGTTTCTATATTGACACTTTTTTTACTGGCTGTGTAAAGAATCTTAGCCCAGAAGTGTTTAAAGCATCTGAGAGACAGCAGAATGTGTCCCAGAGAATGTCCATAGAAAGCTGGGATAAAACATGTGGCCAGAAGACCTGCAACAGCACAGGAGCTGAAACTTTTCTAAGACTTTGTTTGGTGGCAGAGGTGCAAAACTCCCATAGCAGGACAGAAGGGGCACATGGCTGCCAGAAAGAGCCCCTCGCGTGTCGGGTGAGGGATAATGTACGGACTGTATCCCGGAGGGAAGGGATACAAGGGATGAATGTTGAGAGACACTGCTGTAGCCATAGCACAGGAACTGCAGGAGCAGCAATGCAGACTCACTCACATTGTTCCTTGTGCCTGGGGATGCTTCCCCTGCGGCTAAAGGATAATAACTCATTTTCTTTATCCTTACAGTGCGTGGCATTTCTATGGAGATGGGTGCCAGTTAGCACTGGCTGTGGCAGTTCTTCTTATAATAGGGGATTGTTATATCCCTGACTCTGTTCTTTGTACTCTTCCTCTGCCTGGAAAGGAAAAAATTCTCTTTTGAAGTAGCTGACCTCAAAACATGGACACAGCTGGGAAATCCAAGCATGTCCAGCCAAAGCAGCACATGAAGTACGTATGCTTTTGCAAAACAGGGTTTGAAAAAGCTGAAAAACATTGTCAGCCAGCAATGCAGATTTGGCAAAACTCTTCATGCTGCATTTCAAGGGAGGAGGCATTTGTATTTTATGTATACCAATTTCATATCTCTCATTGCCCAGCACATGAATTGTTAAATACTGAATCTGTTACTAAGGCCCAGGTACATGAAAATGGTGCTATACTGGTGGGAGACAAAGTGATTGCTTCAAAGCAGTCATGGAAAACAGATCTGTAATGGGGCACGATGTGTCCTTAAGAGGACAAGTGTTAAGGAGAAAGAAGATGAAGGGTAGCTACCAAATTGGAATGCACAGAGAAATTTTTTTTTCTTCCTGTTTTAGAAAACAAGGGAATGGTTACACCAGGTATAGGAGAACATCTGTGAAGTATGGAGGCTGCAGATGTTTCTGCTACATATCTTTGCTTTGTGTGGTTGGAAAAGGCAACAAGAAAATGCAGCATTTCTGGATTTCAGAGATCTCCAGGGGCAGGGATCTCTTCTATAAACATATTGTGTCTGCCATCAGAAAATTCTCTAAGCCTGGAAAACACTCTCTCTTCTATAATATATATATAACTTAATTCCTATTTGATTATATACAAGACAATTTCTATGGTTTAGTTATGGTGATTCCTAGTTTTGAAAAGTCTCGTGTATCTGGTGTTACAGTGATGCAAAACAGAATAGTTGCTGTTTCATTAAATTCTGTACTGTGTCTCGTGCAGTGAGATGGAAAGACCACCTATCTTACTGCATTAAGAGATTTCTACAGCTTAATACTAGCACTTTTTGAAGGAATGGCTACATGCAGTTTAAACTGGAGTCTGGGCTGATTTGCCTTTTCTTTACACACTCAGCTGAAGCACTGGTGCAAGTGCCAATGGCTTTTCCCTTCCCCATTGATCCAGCAGAGCAGAACCTTTCTGTATTGTGAGCTGTTGCACTATCACCAAGAGCAAGTGTTGGTTGTGTTGCTTACTGAGTACTGGAGGGTTATAACTAGGAGAACAGGACAGGTTATTTGAAATAGTTCAGAAATGACAAGTGTTCTGCAATTTTTTGCTGCCTGCATGATAATTATCTTGTAGCAAGTGCTGTTCCTGGTTAAACATTCATGACTGTCTTTGAGACTGCTCCCCAGGGCCTGCAGAATCCCAATCTGGCTGGCAGTAAAGATACTTCTGGCCTCATCCCCTTATTAATTCTCTACCTAGAATAGATTTTGCCTCTAACGTGTGCCAAAAATTCAGGGAAGATTTGACTGCTAGGACAATGGTAAATTGCCAGCACTGTCTGGGTTATATGAGATACATGCCAGTCATGTATTTTTTATTCCCTTGAATTGGCATTTCCTCATATGCACATAGACCATGCAGGACCCCATGATTTACTGCACCTGTGTGTCTGCTGGAAGACAGACAATACACATGTATTTGGCTGCAGGGATTGAGGCTTTCAGCCTGCCAGCAATGAATGTGTCCTAATTCTCTGTTCTTTTCATAGACATGGACGCTCTTATGCCATGTCCAAAAGTTTTGAGGTACTTCTGGTTGATATCAAAAGTAGGTGCATGCTAGGAAACACTGCAGGTGGAAGGGAAAAATACATTTTTTTCCTGCCACTTCTTTAGTGTTATTGGTGTGTGATCAAAAGAGAGGACTGACCTGATTTTCCACAGTGCTCAGCACCCACACATCCCAGTGAAGCTGATGAGAAGTGCAGGAGCTTAGTGTTTTTGAAATCAAGCCCAGAATATGACTCATAATGCTGTGAAGGAGATACTTGACAACTAAATGAAAATATATACAGATAGAAGGTAGCAAAGCATTGAACATTTTATTGTAACTAACCTTTTGGCTGGTGTTTCTATCACAAAGCTACAACTGTTGTATAGCTCTTACAACAGTTTTGTTGAAACAATATTTTCTGTATTTTAACTAAAGAATGCCTGTATGTAAAGTAAGCTACTGCTATACGTTGTAATCATCTATATTTTGGAGTAGGCCTTAGCATAACCCTGACCACAGCTTTGCTCTCTGGAGGGTAAAATTCATTTGGGTTCAGAGTCAAGTGTTCTCGTCTCTGTACTCAATGTTGTGGTCTGTGTGTTGCTGCTGCTGTGGCACTGATCCTTCAGCTGGGCTGTGCTGCATGTCTGAAACAGCCTAGATATCGAAATGGCGAATCTTCCCAGGGCAGGGAGGAGGACGAGGCACAAAGCCAACTGGGCGAGGTACTTTGTCATGCTGAGCAGCCCCTGCAACTGCTCTCTTTGTTACTGATTTTGCTGAGAGCTTGGAACGAAAAATTTCTGAAGAGCTGGATTCAGATGCAACAGGGTTATTGTGGGCAAGGCCAAGATTATGGTTTGTGAAGCCTACGGTACTGGGCGGCAGTCCTGCTGATGTGTCTTGACCTGGATGAATGTAGGTAACTCCAGGCTGGAAAAGAAAAACAATTTGTGTTGGTTTTTAGTGATTTGGGGCTTATGACCATACAGGTTGTTGATACCTTACCAGGTACCCTGCTCCTAACTAGCTATAGGCCAGCTATTTGAACCCAGGTTCAAATGTTCCTGAACATCACAGAAGTCTGATTTGCATTTAAACACTTCCATGGGAACCCAGGAACACATTTTTTACAGCCAGTGAATCATTAGAACCAAATTCTGTGCTATATGAACTTTCAGGGCCACCTGCACAGCTGGCAAAACATTCAAGACCAGCTGTCTCATTTTGTCTTTCATAAACCTCTTAGACAGCTAATTACTATTGAGGTACCAAGAGCTGTTGTCCATAGGAAGTATTCAACCACCACCTAGTCCTTCTGAGACCAAATGGAGGCTAAAATACCTGGAGAGTGCTCAGGTCAGGTGCATATGTTTCCCTCCCCTTGCTACAGCATTGCCAGTCAAGGTCCCTGAATTCAGTCACATCTAAGGACTAAAAGCCTCTAGCCTCACAATGCTGATTTCTGTTTTACATTTATCTGTCTCATCCCTCTAGCTGGGCAACATTTGGTTCCCTTTGCCCTGCTAGACATTTGAATCTCCCAGATGGCCAGGAGGACAAATTCTGTCAAGCATGGATGGCAGACATGACATAATTCCCAGCACAGAAACCCATGGGGTAATCAGGAGCTACCTTACCTGGGCCTTTAGGATACAAAGTTAAACTCAAGTTATCACAGATAGCTAATGAAGTCTACAGTGAAAGAAGCAAACTCAAGATGATGGCTTGTAACAGTACAAATAGGCTAGAATACCCTGGAAAGCAAGGGAATAGCTGGAACTGGTACCTGATGTCCATACAACTGGCAGTCCACCTGAAGGTCTTGTGAGGGACGTTTTACCATCACTGATGTGCAGAAACCAAAATTCTGGCAAAGCAGAACACAGTCAAGAGAAAATAGTTAGAAAATAAAAGAGGTCTGCATTACAATTTTTAGTTTCAGCACACTTAGAAATGGCTACTTGTTCTCATGTTTTATCTGAGCAGTAAAGTGCTTGCTTTTTAGCCTGCTGGGCTCAAAAGCCAAGCTCTCTAAATGCGTAAGCAGCAAATAAGTGAAACTCCTGTATTCTTCTATAGTAAGATCCTTTGTATGTCTGGATATGAGGGAGGGAAAGAATATATAAGAATCTAGATAAAAAGCTCCCATCCCCTAAGACTGCTTAGGACTCAGTTTCATCAGAAACAGATGAATTTTAACATGATAAAGTATACAGCATAATTCTCAAGAGCATATATATCTGAACTGAGAGCACTGGAATTGTAAGAGGGGGAAACAGTCTGCCTTTTTTTTTATGTGACTGTATACTGTCTGGTACAAAGAACCTGATTTTCTCAGGTGCTCATTTTAAGAAGAGTAGATGTATATTCTGTTGATTAAAAATATTCTGTCTCTGGTCCTCAAGCCTTTTTCAAATATATTCAAATCCATTAGAATTCGGTCCAGATACCTCAGAGAAAAGAGAAAGGTGTGATATAGCTTTAGGAATGACATATTGAAAAACATATCATGATGGTACACGTCTCTTGCACTTTGATCCCCACAGGGGTCTATTCCTGCTCCAGTGCAAGCACATCCCAGCATGATGCTGCTTTTCTACCTCAGAGCTGGGGAGATTGGGGCTGATTTGTTGCCATACTCACAGACTGATCCTCGGGCAGCAGCTGACAAGCCCCCGCATTGGCTTTAGCTTCTTCTGCAGAGCAGTTTGTGGCACCCACAGCAAACTCAGCAACAACAATGTGCGCTGGGTAATACTGATAAAACAGGAAAACTGTTTAACTGACTTTGCACTCAGAAAATGCAGAGCTGCTGAGAAAAGATAAAAGGCAAATGCTGTGGCTTCATCTCCCACTGGAGTGAAAGGGAATCCTGTGGCTAAAATGACACATAATAGTTGGGAAATTAAGAGCAAATCAGGAGGGCAAATTAAAGCAAGCAAATTGCATCTGTTTGCAAACATAACTAGGTAGCAGTGCACAGTTGCTGTAGATGAAATATTCTGTTTACATAAAAGGCTAGACACAGAATTTACCTGTACTTTGGCTCTTCCGATCTCGAGGAGTCTGAGGTAAGAATCAGTGGTTTTGCTGTTGTAGTCATTGAGTGCAGCTGACACCGTTTCTAACACTTCTGTGTTGTTCAGACTTGCCAGCAGTGGACAGTCAGGGCAGACTTTGAGAATGTCTTCACTGGAGTCTGCAGGTGGAACAGATCATGTTTTGATCAGACTGTAAGTTGTTTAGAAAGACATTCTAAACCTATTCGGTAACACAAAACATTGTTTAACGGTCTGTCCCAAATTACAGTGGTAGGAATTTTCCCAATGCTGGCTATAGATGGCAGTGTGTCACACGACTTGGCCATTCGAATCTTCCTGCAAGGGAAAGTGCTGTGGACTTCAGTAGCACATTTTATATGTTCTTACTCAGTTTTTAGTAAATTCTCTATGAAACAGTGAAAAGGTGCTTCAGCACACACAAGGAATTGTAGAAAAACGAAGATATTTTAACTTATTGGAGTTGTGTTTGTGTTTGTTATTTCAGTCATCAGTTTTGACAGTAGTACTGAAGACATCTCGTACAGAGCAAAGAGATCTCACACTGAGCAGGCAGAATAGACATTCTGCTTTCCCATGGCAGTGTTGAAAATGCTGGATTTAGTAAAGAAGCTGCATCTGCCAATGGGACTCTTATGACCAACAAGCGCAAGTAAACTCAGACCAACAAGGAGTTCTCAAATTCTTAAGGTTAAACTGCTGACTGAAAAGACTCAAATCTGGGACTTGCTCCCCAGTTAGTCTTACAGTATCTTAACTGTCACAGTAAAGAGGAGCAAAGAGAAACAGTGGGTTTGTAAAGGAATGAAACCAGAAAAGGGGGCTGGATTTAGAAAACCCATTAACTGTTGTCCTTTATGCCATATTTATACCCAGCAGTTTAGAATCAGAAAAGCTACTGAACTGTAACCACTGCTATAAAAATACTCCATCCTATAGATTCAAACCTACAGAACAAAGCCTTTACCTGCATGTGAGTGGCATTTGCTAGCGAGTACAGATAATGTCCCATCCACCCTCTGCAGTTTAACATCACAGTCACCTTCAACTGCCTAGAGAGAGACAAAAATCAAAGGGTTACATTGTTCAGATAAATTGGATTTTCTGATAAAGGGCCAGTAAATTCAAAAGAACAGATCCTGGCTGACCATTCCTGGCAGCATCGGTCTGATGGCAGAGGCACTGCTAGGCGTGTCCTGGTGTCTGTGATTTTGTAAAAGGCAGATCAGAGCTACAAAATCTGGATCCAAATCTGGATCTCAAAAGTATCAAAAGTACCAGGGTAGGAAGATTATGGGCATTTAGTACAGGTTCGTCTCTCATATAGAGCAAAGAATTTGAATACTTATGAATTAAGACCTTCCGCAGAGCTGTTTGATAACATTCTCACTAATCTCAGCTGGTCAGTGGCCATGGTAACAGCAGAGTGTTTTGCCTTGTGTGAGCAACATGATCCAGCAGGGAGGAGATGTCAAAGGCAAAGCCAGAGTCACTGGGAAGAGGGAACAGTTAGTTATCTTCCCCCAGATGGAAAATAGAATCTGAGCCCTGATGAATACAGGGGTAGATGAGGATTTATATTTGGTGAGCTCTGTGAATTGGGCCCCATTCTAGAAACAGCAGGCTCAGACAACAGTTCCACTGCTTTGGTCAGGGAAAGTATCTCACAGCTGGATCACACTTGCATAAGAACAAAATATCTGAGGCCAGTAAATTCCAGCTGAGCATTACTTCAAAGGCAGAGTCCTATCTGAAGGGAGTAGCTCATCTGCAGTCTTAACTAGGAAGAGATGGCTTCGTGAAATTGCACCAGGTAACAACCCACATGTAGCCAAGGGAAGGATATTTTTGCACAGTTTCACAACCTACCCTGTCTTGGTTTGCAATGAGGTAGTGACATCTGAGCTGACCAAAGGGCTGAATCTGGAGTCCCTACAAAAGGCCCCATGGCATTCACGGACTGTATGTGGGGTGTTATGTTGGCGGAGATCTGTCCTCTTCAGATAACAGGACATGAAAGAAATCCAGGAGTGAAATCCTTCATGACATGAAGGTAGTGAAGTCAGTGAGGAGGTTACAAGTGATTGGGTGGTTATAGGCTGTTACAGTGATAAAATATTTGCTTGGGAATCTGGTCATAGCCTGGCCTCTGGCATCAGCATATTGAACATGCACCTTTGGACCCAGCTGGTAGTGTTCAGGTACTCACATGTTCTGCAAAGCTCCTCACTGTGCAATTTGCAAGAGGTGTAGGGCTGAGAATAGGGCACTTGGTCTCTAGTAAGTCAAGTTCAAGGAATATGATGTCATTATTTGGCCCCTGAAAGAAAAAAAACAAACATTGGAACTGATGTAATTTCTTCATGAAACATCACCAGATTCCTTCCCTGGGGCTGCACTGGGGTCTGTTGCTGACTATCATGGGTAGTTCCAGGTATACACTGGAGTAACTGAGAAGGTCCTTACTATTTAACTTCATCATAAAACAGGACTCCAGATCTGGAGTAAGTCAAGATAATTTCACTGGTTTTATTCCAGCTAATAAGGAACAGGCTCATAAATTTTCAGTTCTTTTAAGTTAATTTTATTTTGTTGGGTAGTTTTCAAAAATCCACCATTCTCTTTTTGATGAAAAAAGTCATGTTTCTATAACCAGATACCAAACAAACACCAGTGAACATTGACCTGTCTCATTTAGTCCATTGGAATTACACTGAACTGCACCAGTTCCTTTGCATCTGTAACATAAGATGCAGTTCCTTGGGTTCCCTAGGTCCAAGACTGATTCTGATGTTTGAGTCATGAGTTATTTCAACCAATTAAGTCATTTTAGTGTAAAAGCATTAATATGAGCAAAGCAATATCACCAGTGTTTTTGCGTGGGTAACGCTGGACACACTTCTAATCTCATTTATGTCTGTTGTAGTCTTTTCTAAATGAATTTGGTATCTTCTCTTTCATAACAAGTTGAAAACAGCCATGGAGTTTCTGTCATGTCATTGTTTGGGAGTATTTTCCATGTTTTAAGACAATCAAAGGTTCTGAATTGGCACATACATTGTATTCGATGCCTACAATGATGGCAATAGATCTTAGGGAAAATAAGCCACTGTTATTTCCATTTAGACCCCTTGGCAGCTCGATGGGACATTAGGTAAAATTAATGCCTACTACAAAATCACTAATAGCATGGAGTTTTGATAGGTATGAATTTAGCCAATAAATAATTCTCTGCATCTCAAAGATTATCCTCAGTTTTTCTCCAGCTCAGCTATTGGGCTCACAAATCAGCCCTGGGAATGATCTGCCCTAGCAGGCGTTTGTAAACCAAGCCCTTTCTAGCATTGTACAAAAAAGTCTGAATATTTCTCTCTCCTGTTCTGTTCTGCTCTTTGAGAGACACATTCCCGTGACCTGGATTTTCCACTGCTACCAGGTGTCCTTGCCCCATTTAAATCAACAGAACCACGCTGATTTCCCCATGTCAGGATACAGCCCTTGGAGGCCCTCGCACTGGTGATTTCCAAGCATCCCCAGATGAACAGAGTGTTCTGCCTGCAAGCTCCTCACTTACCTGGGGTACCACGCGGATATCCTCGATTCTGTTTAAGGCAAACTTGTATCCATGATGACTGTGGCCATTAATATAATTCACAGCAGCTTCAGCTGCTGCTTCAGATTCTGGGTCATCACAGCCCAAGGGAGCAGGGGGAGCTGCTGGTACAGCTTTGTGAATTGGAAGCTGAACAAGCAGTATTAAAGCTACTAGTACCTTCATGGCACCTGAGGAAAACTGATCCCTTTCAGAAATAAAGATCTAAGACTGCAGTTCAGATGGTAGCTAGGTAGTGAGAACTGGGGCCTCATTTATATAGTACATACCTCAGATTTACATGAGCACACGCCTGATATTTGTCCCAGTTCCAAGAAGCATTGCAAACAACAAAAGAGAAAAGTAAATGTTAGGACATCAAGCTGACTGATTAATATTGGCCAAAGTAAATTTTATCAGGTAGGATATTGCGAAGTCTGGTAAAGCAGCTTAAGAAGAAAGCGTCAGCAGAAATGTAATACAATTTTTAGACACTTCTACCCACCAAATACTGTCTAAGAGGAATATGATCCTTTTTGTTAAATGTGTAGAGATGCTAGTGCTAATTAAGCTTTCGTGTAAACAGGACACATTCTGTTGGGGCCCAAATCTCACCAGACACCAGTCTAAATTGTGAGATCAGTAGCATGATAATTTAGAAAATGGAATTTTAAGTAGTTCTAAGGATCACATTCAACAGTAAATGTAATTGAATAGCAACTTTTTCTACTGAATTTATTTGGAATAGGAAATGAGGCATAGTTCCTAAATCCTTTGCATCAGCTCTTTCTTTTTCTGAATAACCTGAGTATGTCCAATAGTTCTTAGAGTTTTATTTTGCAAGGCAGGCATCTTGTAGGAATGTTTCTGGAATACGTTGTACAGATTTGAGGATTTGGCAGAAGATCCTAAAGAGCACAAAGAGTTTTAAGGAGAATGTAGAGGAAAATTAGCTGCTTAAATGCTTAGGAATGCTGGATCCAATCTTATATTTACATTCACAGTGTACATATTTACAAAGGAGTAACTGGATAAAAAAAAATTCTGTGTAGCAGAATATAGCATCAAGGATGTGGCCAGCATTTACAATCTTTAATTTAAGGTGAGTTGATTTTGGCTAGCTGGATTCTAGCTAAACAGACTGGCTCAACCAATTGAAATGCTTTTTCCTGCAGGGGTTTCAGAGTAGGTTTCTACCATCCGAGTTAGGGCAGTGATCAGGCTGCAGAAAAGTAAAGGTCCTTTTGGCTTTAACATGTCTGAATCTCTGTTGCCGTTTTTAGAGTTGAGGAGCTAGCTGCAGATTTGAGATGAATAGGACTTTGGCATAGTTAGAAGTTTTTTTACTTTAGATAATAAGTATTTCTCCTCAGCTTACATGATACTGTGAGAGAGGCTAAAAGTTTTGGGAAAAAAAGCAGTCTTGAGTCATGCCTCTCTCTTCTAGAATCTGTGAATAAAAAAACCACTATAAATAGAAATGGTTCAGTTGGACAGATTACGTGATAAAGAAGAAGAATGGGAAGAGACTAAAAAGATTGGATGATTTGTGTGGCATGAGGTGTGTTTTGGATGCTAGGATTTGCAAATTGAAAAGGTTCATGGGGGAAAAGAAAGGCTTTTTATCTCTCTTGCATTAAAAGTTTGGTCTGAGCATGATTTCTTTCTTCTCTATGACTTGAGGCAGGTGTTATTTGGTATTTGTTCTGTTGTGTGGATGATCATTTGTTTTCCTGACTTTGGCCTGGAACAATTAAAGAATGAAGGTTTTGTGTCCCAAAAACAGACTCTAAGTGTTCCTTGTGGGCATCTTTTGAGTCACAGCAAATTTATTTAGAAACGTAGTATTTTACTCTCTACTGTTAATGCACGGTTCAGTTTCTAACCTGTAAATCTTTTAATTCCCTATTTCCTTTTTTTGGTATGAAACATTGAGGTGAACTTCCACCAGGTGCAGACTGAAATTGTTTTTCACCTGAGTGCCATATAATTATCCCAGTGAAGGACTTAGAATATTATTTATAAATTTTGTGTGGTCATTACTCAGTTTCTTAGGTTACATCTTTTCAGTATTTACATCGCAAATACTGTCGGATGTATAACGTTTCTGCAGTCAAGCTCTACATATTCCTAAATATAATATATAACCCAGTTCAGTCAACTTCAGGTTCCAGTTTCAAAGAATAACTTAAAACCTCAAATAGCAAACAGGATTTATTCTCTTCTTTCTTCCTTCTTCATTGTCACTCACATTCCGTATTCCATTTACCAAGCAGGACAAAAACGAAATACTTTGAAGCCTGCTGTACCTCTCCTTAGTTTCTCTATAGGCTTACTCAAGCCCTTCCCCTCTTGGTGACTGTATGAACTTTCTTTGTGGGCATAAAGAGGATCAGAAACGTACCCACATGATTATTAATGCTCAGTGCAATGCAGAATGTTTGCAGTTAGCAGGTTTTGGGTGACTTGTGATATGTGTGAGGAAATTTGTATTTGGTTTTTATGTTTGGAAAAGGAGTTTAAAAATACAGTCAGGTAGTTTGGCTGCAGGTAATATGACAAAGGAGCCTTTCACCTTTTGCATATAGACTGGCACACATCTGCCTAATTATTCCCTCTGAAAGTGGGATTGCTGGTGTCAGTTCCCTGCAGGCCTGTGGCCCATCACGACTGGCCCTGTTACAGCACCCTCACTCAAGAGGCAATAATTGCACAGATAACTTCTCACTGAACTCAGTGCAGATCTATTCTCTCTCTTTCATGCCTGAGACATAGTAACACATTGTCCTGTATTTGCTGTAGTGGCTGCAAATAGTTCTTACAGCACAAGAAAGTGAACTGAATTCCATGGGCTCCTGCACAGAAGGTGACATCTGAACCCCACTGAAGTGAACAAGTCTTTCACAGAATCACAGTATCACAGAATGGTTGACTTTGGAAAGGACATCTGGGGGTCACCTTGTCCAACCCCACTGCACAAGTAGGGAGGGCCAGGCCTTGAAACAGTTGCCCAGAACCATGTCCAGGTGCTTTTGATTATCTCCAAGAAAGGAAACTGCACAACCTCTCTGGGCAACCTGTGCCCATGCTTGGTCACCCTCACAGTAAGGTGTGTTTCCTGATGTTCAGACAGAACCTTCTATTTCCATTTGTGCTCATTGCCCCTGCCCCTGTCACAAGATACCACTGAAGAGTCTTGCTCCACCCGTTTGCACCCTCCCTTCTGGTATTTATATCCATTAATCCCTTCCAAGCCTTCTCTTCTTTATTCTAGGTAGTCCCAGCTCTCTCAGCCTTTCCTCACAGGAGGTGCTTCAGCACTTCAGTTACCTTTGTGGCCTTCTGCTACTGTCTCCAGTATGTCCCTGTCTCTCGTGTATTGAGGAGCCCAGAACTGGGCACAGAAACCAGATGTGGCCTCACCAGTGCTGAATACAGGGGAAGGATCACCTCCCTAAAGCTGCTGGCAATACTTTGCCCAGTGCAGCTCAGGGTGCTTTTAACCCTCTGTGCAGCAAGGGAACATCATTGGCTCAACTCGGTGCCTGCCAGGACCCCCAGTTCCTTTTCCGCCAAGCTGCTTTCCAGCTAGGTAGGGCCCAGCATATTTCCCTACATGTTCTCCCCCAGGGGCAGGATCTCAGGCTTCTTGCTGAACTTCATGAGGTTCCTGTCAGCCCAGTTCTGCAGCCTGCCATGGCCCCTCTCAAGGACAGCACGACCCTCTGGTGTAGCAGTCACTTCTCCCAGTTTTGCTCATCCTCCATTCACTAATGAAGACGTTAAACAGGGCTGGACCCCAGTATTGCCCCCTGTGGTGCACCACTACTTACTGGCCTCATCTTGGCTTTGTGCCACTGATCAGCACCTCAGGCCCAGTTTCCAATCCACCTCAATCCACCTTGCACATCAGTGGTGTGAGACTTTGGCCCTGGTGAGTTAGGTTGCCTGAGAGACTTGACAAGGCTTCGCTGTGATGGAAGCAGAACCAGCTGGGTTTACCACCCGTGTTATATAAAATATAGTATTGATTCTATGCTCAAAAATTGAGGCTCCACTGAATCTCAGTTCTTAATAATTCATATAAACCACAATGGAAAGGTGAGTTGATGGTTTTCTTTTTTGATTTCTCTCTTTTTTTTTGGTTGGATGCTTGGAACAATGAGTGATGATTGGAAACTTGCTGCCCCTGCTCAACCTCATCTGGAAAAAAAGCAGAGAACCACTTCCCTAGATGTCAAATTGACACATTCCTGAGCTTAAAATTCAAGCAAATTAACCAAGCAAACAGATAAATATCATCTTTTTAAAGCTTCACATCAAAGTTTAACACTTGTGGGGATTTCTGAGCTCTCTTTTCAGATTACTAAAACGTCATTTTTTGGTAAAGCAGACAGAACTGGTCCAATTCTCTGCACCACATCAAAAGATGCATTTCTGAGCAGTCAGGCATTGTACAGCACTGCAAAACTTAATCACCTTTTGCTTTACACTTGATTAAGTACATTACTTTTGGATCATCGAGTTCACAAGATATTGGAACATCAGGGCTGTCTTCTATATAGCCATCACCTACTCAGAAACCTGCACGCAAAGGCAAGAAAATGTCTGCAGGGAAAATGTCAGAAAGTTAAAGTCACCAGTCTTGTCAAGGCAGCATATTGCTTCCTTAAATGACAGTATAATCAGCATTTAAAAATAAAGTGTGTGAAAACCCATAGAGGTCTGAGAAAAACCTCAAGACAAATTAGACTAATTGATTTGCATAGTCTTATTGGCCCCTTTCCACTACATGGGCAAATCTTCAGCAGATGTAAATTGGCTCAGAATCACTTCAGTCCGAGTCCCCCAGTGTCCCTGTAACAGGAATTTCAGGCTGAAGAAAAACTGTGAAGTCAGAACAGTTTTACCAGATTGTAATAGTAGAATATTATATGTAAATTAATTTATTTTTATTAAACATGAGAGTCTTTAAGAGAAGGAATGCTGACCATGTGCCCTAGTTTACTGTGCTATTTGCAATGAGAAATTTCTTACTGTGAGGTATAAAGTGTGCAGACATGGCATCTAATTTGGGAGCCTCTAGTCCTGGGTGTCCAGCTAGAGATTCCTTTTCAGTCAGCTTTGCTGATCTCAATCTGTTAATCTCTATTTTCTTTTAACTGTAGGATGAAAATAACTATTTTCCCTTTTAATTCTGTGATCTGAAATAACTCACTGAATTTTGTAAAAATGTTTGGTATCACTGGGGAGAGGGATGTATTCAAAACATTAAAGCAATCCAAGAGTCAGGAAAACCAGATGCCAGTCAGTAAAACCCTAGGTAAAATGATTTCCTGGACTTACCCGAAATGTAGGAAGATTGAAAATTGGTATTCCAGATTTAGTATTTCTTATTTCAGAGATGTTTTTCACTGGTTAGAGTTTCTTTTTTAAAAATGGATTGCTTTTATTTTTCTTTTCCTTTGAAAGGGCATAAAAAGTTGTCAAGAATTTTGAAATTTTTACTGAAATGGAAATTTTAATTCTTGACCAGCTCTCCCAGACAAAGCCAACCAAGTCTATTTCTGTTCTCTTCTCTCTTGTTCTATTTTGCTCTTCTATTGTCTGTGCCACTGAAATACTTGAGTGCCTTCCAGAACTACATCAACTGACAAAACTAGCATTTGTTACATGAAAGTCTGGTCTCCTTCTCTTCCCAGTGGGAAGATTATATAAGATGTTTTGTCTTAGTGAAGTTTTTGATTGATTTAAATTTTCCTCCCCATTTCTGCATTTTCCCTGCTCTGTGTTTTGATGTTGCAATCAGTAACAAGAGCAGTTTTATGAGTTGAGGGTTTTCAAGGCCCTGATTGACTCACCCTGTGGTACACTGACCTGGTATGGGAGACCCCCCCCTTCCTAAATTTGTTATACTTTTTTACCCTTTTATCGAGGTCAAAGTTATTTATGTTGCCATGCAACTCTAAACAGTGGGATATTTTTGCTTCAGCCCTGCAGGGATGTCATGGTTCTCTCAGTATCATTCCTGTGCAATTTGATGGGTGTGGGAAAGCTGTATTGGAGATGGATAGGTGGCAACTGTGAAATCAGAGATTAGCAGCTGCAGAAGGATTTGGGGAGGTTTTGGCTTTCTTATGCTACAGTTTGTTCTTCCAGCTTTTATGGGTGTTCCCCTGATCATTGCTTCATACCAGAACCTAGAACAAACAGAGCAGGATCCCTGGGAAGAGACTGCAGGGCTGAACCACAGGAGCAAACAGTGGATCAGAAGCAGAAACAGGGTATTTCACACTGAGTAAACAGACGCCCTGCACTCACACTGACCGATCCTCATCTCCATGAACAGCAAGGGAATTTCAGCTCCACTCCCTGGGAGAGCCAGTGACTGTCCTGGCATTACCAGGGTGTCCACAGACACATGGCTCCAGTTTAAAAACGCAAATTGGAACATGCCACATTAATTCTTCTACTTACAGGAATGTTTAAAGATGTAAATGCACAATTTCTCTGGGTACTGTCATGTTCTATGATGCTGTTAGTCTCTTTGATGGAGAACTCCACATGATAACTCCACGTTACCTCTCCTTGCTGAGTTAAATCCTGAAATTTAGTAGCAAGTGTTAGGGAAGCCTGCTGTGCTCTCTGGATTCCCACATGCTCAGCTGCAATGACATATTTTTGATGTGAGAAACAAAGTTCACTCTTGGCACTGTTGGTAAGTGCTTTTTCCACTGAGTTTTGTAGAAAAAACTGCACATTCATTCTTATGCTGTGGCAGTCTGAGAACATGAAATTGTTCCCTACTTATGCTGGGCTACTCTTTTGAAAATAGTGCATGTGTTTCCATGTGGAGGCTCATTGGCATGAGTGATGGGAGGGTCCACACTGTTCCAGGCAGGGCTAGGGAATGCAGGTGGGAGGATGGCAAACTGATATCCTTTCTCACCTTGGAGCACTCTTTCAGGGGCATGACAAACTCAATCAATATCCCAGTGAGTTTTACATAATTCTGACAAGCAAGAGAATTTTTAAAAAATTAAAGTTATTTATTTTTAGTGAGGCAGATGATGAAATCTTATGGGTGGCTTTTTTTTACTGCTATATGTCCCTAAATCACCCATTTAATTCAACTCTCTGCTGCCTTCCAGCCACATGGCTAAAAATCTGGAAGTAAGATCGGAAACATGAGGGGGACATTTTAATAGCATGGAGGCGATATATTAATAACACATTTGCAAAAGGGGAAGTGGGTCTTTCCAAGTTAGTGCAGTTTGAAAGAATTTATATAGACATTCCTGCTTAAGGAGTTGAAATTTTGCATGTTATATATAAAGTATGGATGACTTTTATGACAACAAAGTAACTACACTTACAGCTTTCCTTGCTTAATTTACACAGCCTCAGATTCACAGCAGACAGGGACCCCAGGCTGTCAAGAGCAATAAACAGGAGCCTCTCTGGGCAGACACACCAGTGTCCAGGTGACCTCCTCCTTCGAGTCTCAGAGAAAGGGATAGGGCAATGTGAGCACCCTGGGCTGATTAAAAACAACATCCATTGTCACATTTCTATAAAGAGGTGCATGTCAACACTCTTTCCTGATATGTTTGTGAATTTGTTTTGTTATGCCAGAGGAAAGAGAGCTGTAGCTTTGTTTACATTCAGTCCAGAAATTCTGAACCAAACAGTGATGCTAAAGGTTGCCAGTTAGAAATTGTACATGTAACTGGCTAGTGCAGAACACTGTTTTTGTACTTGTGGATTTATGAATAAAACAGGCAAAAAGAACTCACAGAACTGCTTTGGTGATGCTATGAGGTTCTGTATTGGGCATCTTAGCCTTTGCCCCTGACATGTCCCCTCTGCTGTTCTTTTAAGCATCGTTAGTCTCAGTGAGTTTCTAATTTTTCCGTTAGTTATTTCCATTCTTCTGTCTCTTGAAGGGGATCTTGGATCTTTTTGAATCTTCTTGTCTAGCACAATTGGTCTGGGTCTGCAGCATAATTTTCTTCCTGTCAAATATGTCTGAAATCCCTGTTTTATCTGTCACTGTAGCTCAGTATGTTCATATTATGATGATCTCTGTATGATGACTTCCTCTGCCACTGGTCCTACTCCCCATGCAAGGCCATATTTCATAATTTCTCCAAGCAGTTCCCCATTCACAAAAACATCAAGCTCAATTTTCTCCTTGCATCTGCAAGGCCCTGGCCAAGACCAGACCTTCTCACTCAACTTTCCCCTGGATCTCACCTTGTCCCTTCTGCCATCACCATCTCTTTGAGCCATTCAGCCTTGTCACTGACAGATATGTCTCTTTCACTCTCTTCAGAAAGAATCCCACTTTTGAGCTTGTCCTTGAGGCCATCACCTCTCTGAGTTCTCAGAGGGCCCATAGAGCTGCCCCTTCTCACATTATCTGCAGTAAAGTGTTACATGACTTTTAAATCCATCTTTAATGGGTGTTATATGGGTGGCTGCACTTACACTGAAAAAGTTTTAGGACTTCACAAGGCAAAATGTTTGAAAACCACCTGAAATGGTAAATTTATGTGCTGCATTTCTGTTGTGACAGGTATTTTCTTAATCTGCCCTTAAAAGTACACATGGCAATGCCACTCTAGGGACATACTTATCTTCTTTGCTTGCCAAAAGCAGTTTGGTATGAAATGTTCCTTTGAAAACAGTCTTTATCTGCCCCTTCCTAACTCTTGCCTTCATTTTGGGATATGTGAGGAGCAAAGAAACCATCCTGTAGTTCATGCACGAGTGTCAGAAATGAGACTGTCCTCGGGGTAGCTGGATGAAAGCCTTTCACTGACAAAATGGAACATATAATATTTACTTATTATAGAAAAGGAAGTGAGCTCTAGTTCATACATTTTGAAACCTTTGAGTTTCTAAGAGAAAGGTTGGTAATACTGGTATCAAACATTGTTATTTGTCTTGTTATATAACTCACCTGTAGCTGAACTACAGTTTTAAGTGTGTGTTAACATGGGAGCATAAGGCTTGGCTAGGATTATGGTGTTGCAATTCCCAGGTACTTTCTGAAAGGAAACAAGATCTTTTGCAAACTTTGGACACATAAAAATATAGTAGTTGTCATTTGTATTAAGTTTCTTGACAATTTATTTGCTTCATTTATGTGAAGCTTCCGTCTAATGACGCAAGTTAAAGATTCAGGTTTTGAAACAACTGCTGGGTGTTGGTTAGAAACCTTGCAATCTAAAATCTCACTCAAAAGATATTTCCAGAAATAGCAATTTTCTGAGTATGGCTGAAGATGTTAAAGATGATTGTGTAATGTTATGTGTGTATTATAGGAACAGGTAAAGACAGAGCACTAAAAAGGGATTTCTTTGCTTGAAATTCCCGCGTATTGTCAGTGTTCATCTCTTTCTTGGCTTTTGATACAGTCCTGCAAGTTTCTGAGAGTCAGATACTTGGGGCAGCCTCATGGAAATGCCAGGACAGATGGACAGATGCACTACATGTGCTTTGGAGAGCTAAAGCACTGTTGCAAAGAATTGCTGAAGACTATTTGTGCACAAAGAAACAAATAACTCATATTCCCAGCTCTGTAATCAAAAGCCATTCTTGGCTGGGGGAGATCCCCGCAACAACATTCTTGCTTCCCCTTGAGAGAAGGAAGCCAATGATTATTCTGTTACCCTTCATTATCATTCAGTGTGGTATAAACTGCCCAGGACTTGAACTCTCAAGTGCCCAGGAGGGCCAGTACATGAATATACCTTGTGTCAGCAGAGGCCATTTCAAATAATACAGATGATGACAGATTGATGTTGGTAGCTCATTAGGCAAAGCACTGACCGAGACATCAAATTCCTTTCAGCGAGAATATGGCTGGAGTGTTTGCTGTTGTGCATTAAAGGAGAGACACATTTTTCTTCTTTGATTTCTCTTGCTTCCTGCTTCCCATGTTTGCATCAGACAGTGCCAGCTATCAGATCTGTCATCATGTTTGACTTTCCTAATGTGAACAGCTGTGCCAGAAGAATCAAGGTGTAAAGCTAAACTCAATCTGTAGATATAGTATATATAGTACATTTCAACAAAAGACCTGTGTTCACAAGCCTCCTGTGGCACACAGATTTTAATATAACACTTGGCTTCTAGCTCGTCCGGATCCAATAGTACAATCTTCCCACCCGTGCCTGAACAGATAGAGAACAGATTTCTGAAACAGTGTAAGGTGTATTCAGATTGCTGTCTCCTTGATATGCTAACTCCTGCCCTTGTGAATTATGCTTTCACACTTTTGGGGCATGCCTTAACCCGCGTGGTTAAGCTGGTAGCCTTCTGCCTCTTCCTGAAGAAGATGGGGAGAAGTTTTCCAAGCAGTAAATGTTGCCTCAGTTCTCTACGTACCTGTCACAGTCCAATAGAGTAAGCCAGGTAACTTCTGCTGCCATCACATTCCCCCCCAGTGATCTGTCTGTAGGGGAAGACAGAGTGCACTGCACAACATACTGCAGAGAAGAGAGGTGGGTCCAGGATTTAGTGGAGGAAGGAATCTCTAGTCTATATTTGGTCCTTGTGCCCAGCAAGGATAAAATACTTCTCAGTCTGAGGGCTAAGTAAGGGCAAACACACCTGAGGCTAGTTGGTCACTGTTGTGTATGTTCCAGAAAAGAGGAGCCCACAGCTGCTGAGAGGAACCACAGGGATGAGATGGACACCAGAGGAAGAAATCAAAGTAAGGAGAGGAGGAGGGGAGTATTCAGCAATTGAAAAGCCCCCAGGGTGAAGATGGGTGCTGACATACCCAGGGCTTTGTTGGCTCCTGCTGCAAGTGGCAGCTCATCAGCCACCCTTGATACCAGGCAGCCAATGCAGCACCACTGCACAGCACTCTCTGCAGCCACACACTTCTGGGGCTTTGTAATTACCAGGTGATCTTACAGTGCACAGGGTACTTTATCCCTACAGTGCTTTTCACATCCAAAATGATTTTACAAACTGTATCAGAAGGAGGTAGGAAGAGACAAATATTGCATTTATACAAAATACAGAATTGGAATAAACATAACTGCCATTCTAGTGTGGCAAATGTCACAGAGGGATCTGATTGCCATGGTACGAAAATGATGTTTTAAAGTGAATGTGCATTTTTTTCCCTGTTTCTGTTTCTGCTTTTAGGTCCTTGACTTTCAGGTGTGGTCTAAGGTATATCCATAGAGTAACTTGCAAGAGTCATGCTGAACAGCTCTAAATAGAACTGGCTTTAAATACAGTCAATGAGAGATGACGTTATGGGGCAGGAGCCTGTCAGACATTTCCCACATCTCAGCCTTGTGCCAGACTGACATGAACAGATTAGAGTTAACATTATGTCTAATGTTACTAGTCTGATGATTCACATACCTTTTATTGATTTTGTTTGAATTGAGTTTGTAACTGTTGCTTTGGTCTTAATTTATATAACCAGTGGCCAAATGCACTGTTTTCTTAGTAATTCTTGCATTACAGAGAGCTAGATGCAATGACAGTAACTGCGCCTGGCAGTCTACCATCTGGGTACAGGCTAATAAAATAATCATCTGCATAATTTTGGAAGTCATTGCAGATACTGGGGGGAAAATGTATTGGGTTTGAGATGAAAATTGCAGGCAGCCCGGTAGAATAATAATGATACAAATAATTTCCCCTAAAATCCTGGAATGGTCTCTGTTGGGATTTGTTTTACATGCATCATGAAGCTGCCTATGTTAACTTTGCTTTGATATGAAAGGTAAATAGAGGATGAAAGATTAAATAATTTCTATTCAGTTTTGTTGAAAAGAAAATTTAAGTCAGTAAGAAATGACCAATTTCTCTGCTGTATTGTGACAGTAATGAGGGAGGGAAAACCCTTTTTCTTTGCATCTCTAAGTAATAAACTAATAGGGATTACAGATCTCAGTCACAATTGGGTCCCACTCCTAGGATCAATATGTGTTTGTCAGTAAAAGACAGTTTGCTCTGTAAGGGATATATGCCCTTTGCTGCTTCTGCATTCTGAAGTCAACTGTAGCTCACCTCAAAGATGCCCCCTAATAAATCCAGAAAAAGTAATAATTCCATAAATGGTATGTCTTTGTCAGAAGAAACACATGGCTCCAACAGATTAGCGCTGTATTCAGGAGTAAATTCCCCTATTCCAGTCCAAAAGCCCTTTCTGCAGTTGGAGCTGAACACAAAACATCTTATTTAGGGGCAGGAATAATTTCTGAAACAGCTATTTCCATCTCCAGTTCCAACTCTGTCCCCATCCAATTTATATTTACCAGAGACACTGGTGAAGGTGCAACAGTGCCCACAGAAAAAAAAAACACAAGAGCAATGAGCCAGACTGGTTGGAATCTTGGGTAGAGCAGGGAGGAGAAGTGGACTTCTTTGGATATTTATGACTTTGGATGCCATAAATTGAAACCTCTCAGCAACTAAAGCCTGTGAAAGGAATTGTGGGAGGGAAAAATAGGAAAGCCCACTAAATTCCACTGAAACTAATCGGGTTAGAAAAGCCAGCATGTAAAGTTTTGTGGATATTTAAAAAACCATTAGTGGCTTGTCCCTGCAGACTAGGGACAATGTGGGATACTTAACTGAAGTTTGTATCAGGCTTTTGGGTGTTTGATATTCAAATGGAAAGCTTGAGCTGGGAAACAGTTTAGCCAATTTTGAAGGGACTACAGAATGGAAAATACACCAAGAGCAAAAGAGATAACAAGATGGTGTTAAACAGACCTGCTGAGTACTACTGGAACCTTATTGAAGAAGAGAGGAAGAGAATGAACAGGCTTTCTTAGAGCAGAAGTTAAAGTTTGCTGTGTAACAAAAGTCAAAGAAACTGAATCTGAAAAAAGAGCATGTTTTTAAAGGTAAGCTATTAGGGCAGAAGAACCTGAGCCTACAAACAAAAAATGCTCCAGAGTAGCTACAAACTAGAGGAGATGCTGTGCATGGTCTTAAGAACATTTTTAGCTGCAGCCAGATTCTCTTAATGCTTAAAATTTTTGGTGTTCAGAAAACTGAACCATGTTTTGGTGGAAAATGTGCCAAGTGGCATGTCCCAGAGAGGCATATTCTGGATGCAGGCGTTTGTACCTTCAGCAAGATGGTGAACATGCTGGCAGAAAATTAAGGAGATGGTGCTACTAACAGGTTTTAATCATGGGGCTCAGGGACTGCCCCTGCCAACTGTTTTCAGCCACGGCTCCATGCCTGCAGTCCAAATGCCAGGATCCATGCCTAATGCTTCCCAACTGCAGCAAACTCGGGGCAATCTGGCAGATGTCCATTAGAGGTTCTCAACCACGCCTGTGGCACTGTGACAGGTCGGGGAAACGGGGCAGGCGTGGAGAATGGAGCAGGCTCAATTCCCATGTCTGTCCCGAAGCACGGGTTGACGTTACGGGTCGGCTGGTGCAGCCGCTAACTGCCCCGGAAAGGGGAGGTGCCACTCCCTGTCCTGGCCACGGGCTCTCACCCTCCTCTGGCATTGCTCCTTCATTCACCCAACCATGCAGTGAGGTGATGCGGGGAGTTCTGCCATCAGAAAATGAATCATCCATTGTGGCGAGGTTGGCTCTTTGGCAGATTAACTCCAGGAGCTGGGTTAACACAGATCCTGTGAGTGGCTGTGCAGCCACATGGGAAACAACAGCCACCGGCGGGGAACCTGCACAACCTAAGCAGTCAGGTCACTGAATGATAAAAATTTTTTTGAAGGGTTCTCTGGAGATCATTTGGGCAAACTGCCGACACAAAGCAAGGCTATCACCAGCATTACAGCGGTGGTGGAGGCACTGGCTGTTTCAGCTTCAGTTTCTGTGCATGTGGAACAGGGGTAACCCCACACTGGGGAGGCTGAATGCCCGTTTGGTGAAGCAACTGGAGATCAACAGGCGACAAGCACTGCCTTAGCTTGGAGGACGTACAAGACTACTCAAAGCTCCTGGGGGTCAAGGATAAGAACTCTGGTTTTCCTGGCCTTTGTATAAGGCTTGTGATATGGATTCATGTTTTAGGCACAAGAATGCTGAATTTGTTCAAATATTAAGATTTCTAAGCACAGCTTATAGAATAAAAATACAACCATATTGGTACATATGTCATTGAAGAGGGGATGATAAGCCCTAAATATTCATCTGTTTCCCAGTAGATTTAAAACCAGTGACTGTCTGGAAGCTATTCCTGATGTGATACTGACTGTCATATTTGTTTACCTAAACTGAATGGTGTCAGAATAGAGAGACCTTCTTTGCTCCTTTATAGTAGCTTCCATGTTTCAGACTGGATCAGGTATAAACATTTCCTTCAAAGAAAATATTTACTTTTCATCAGAAGTTTACATAACATGTTCCCCAAAGGAACAAATACTGTGTTTCAGCATAGTTTGAAACATGGGAGATGGAAAATAAGTTAATGAACAACATTTAAGTCAACACCAAACCACTTTCTTTCTTTCTTTAGTAAATACCCAGACCATCATACTGTGATGCAATAAGAAGTTCACGGTCAGTCTTTTTTAACTCACTCTTTATTATGTTTTTGGGACCTCATGCAAAAATTCTACACTGACCTTGAAAGAGGTAACTGCAGGGATAAATAATGCATATATATACTTTAAGGTGAGCCTGATCTCATTGGAGAAGTCCAAGGGAGAATTATAATAAAATATTATAAATAAATGAGAATGAGCGGAGAAAGCCTTAGGATCCTCTCCAGAGGAAGGAAGCACCTGGTGATAGGTACTGTGGAATTCTTTAAAAAAAAAAAAAATTACTGCCTGGCTGGCAAGACAAGAGAAAGGAGGGAAGGAGTAAGAAATACCAAAAGTTTGTGACCTCAGAACATAGTAGGGGTCTTGCCTGCAAGTCCTGTGCTGGGGAAAAAACAGAGCTTGAATTCTTTTCTGGGAATTGGGATCTCCCCCAAACAAGCCCACACTATTTGAGTGCAGTACTGGAGGCTGCTGGCTGGTGTGAGGATGCTTCAGCAGCTGAGCAGAGCCAAGGCTGGGTTAAACAGAAGAGTGAGTCTTGGAAAGAGCTACATCTCTGCAGACATGCATGAGGAGTTCGTGGTTCATCCAAGAGGCAATCCTGGTCCATTTAAGCCTGATGACGATGGTACATAAACCTTTTGCATCTTTTCATTTTATAACGATCTCTAACCTTGTTCCAAACATAACAGAAATTAGCAACAAACTGCCTGCTTACCACTTCCTTAAAAAATATAAAAGCCATTGGCAGAGATGGAAGAGAGAAAATGTCACTGCAAAATCCATATTTGCACAGCAAAATCTCTACACTTTTATGGAGGGAAGTGGGCACAGGGGACAAGGCACTTTTTGTCCTAGAACCCTTTCAGACTGAGCATGAGAAAGGAGCAAGCGGAACCTCAGGCCTGTGACTGGAGGACAGCAAATAAAAAATGTCCTGTATTTCCAAACAGTAACAACAGGGTTGCTCAACTTGTAACAGTAGCATGTAAGACTTATGAATAGACTTTGGAGAGCAGAATAATATGAGAGGAAGGATATCAGGGACAGAGAGAGGAAAAGGGAGTAAAATGTAGCAAGCTTTTACTAATCTTGGGTCGTGTTACACTACTATTTTTTATGATAATCAATTTTCACAGTCAGGAAAAATGTGGTGGACCTCCTAGGCTTTCGTATCTGATAGCTGCTATATGGGGAATTACTAAAGATGTTACTTAGATGTTACAATTTTGCTGGCTAAAGAGGAGACACAAAAATATGTACTCTAAATTAGGAAACATATCAGCTTGGAAGAAAACTGATAGTGGTGTTTCCTAGATATCTTAGGATAGTCTTAAAATTGATCCTGCTTTAATATATTGGTTAATGTCCTCAGCACACAGGTAGGGACCTCTTATGCAAATTGCTGGTAGCATTTAGAGGACACCATTAGCAAAGGAGGATCAGGATATGCTACACAAAGGGCCAGGTGACCTCGAGAAGTGGAGTAATAGAAGTGGAATGAAATGTAGCAAAGGAAAGAAGAGAAAAGCAGAGCCATGTGGCTGGGAACATTGTGCTATAAACTCATCAATAGCATAAAAGAGAGGACAGGAAAATGTGGGCATTTAGCCTGATTTCAGGATGATTGGACTGTTAGCATGAAGCATCTGGAAAAGAAATTCAGTGTCTGATGGTGAGGAGCAGCAGGACAGGGAGGTGTGAATGCCTTTGCCCAGGGAACTGTTAGAACATCTGCAGTGCCATACCCCTGTCTGGCACCCTGCTCAGGAACAACCTTCTGTGGAGGTGGGTGTAGGAAAAGGTTTGTCAGGTGAGCAGAGTCCCTTGCACAGGAGCACACTAGGGAAGAGCAGGTCTTTCATTCTTGGAAATTCAAGAATAAGGGGAGGTAGGAGCAAAGAAGGCCATTTTTGTTTTTAACAATACAGTCTATCAGTCATTATCAGTCACTAAACCCTGGACAGATTAAACAGTCTGTCTGTCTGAAACAGAGAGGTTCACCCAAGCTTCCACTTGCTATTGTCCTTCCACTTACTGCATTGTGCAGTGATCTGGAAGCCCCAGGCACGTGCCAGTCCCTGCAGACCCAGCAATGGCCCTCCTTAGAGCAGACACAGCCTAATCAGGTCCATCTCAAAAAAAAAAGGAGAAATTGCAGAGGTGAGGAACAGTAATGTGGAGATAATTCTATCTCCCCTGTGTGGGAGGTTGGTGTGCACTGACTGCAGAACTATTAGACATTTGTCTACTTAGCCGTTAAAAAGGAGAGTTGGAGGATGCTGATAAAATAGCTAAATCTTGATATCTGCTGCAAAGGCTTGTTTTCCATCTGCCATCACAGGTGGATAAAACAAATGGATGTGAAGCCATGTGAATGTGGATGCAGACTCTCTGGCAAGGCAGTGTTATTTAGGAGTGCCAGTTAGGACACAGATTTAAGTCAAATGGCTTGGGTTGGAGGGGGAAGCTGGGTCACAGTCTCCGTTATGCACACCTGAACCTGGAGTGACTCTGCCCGAGTCGCTGAGGTTTGACCAGTTGGATTCCAGCCCAGTTTGGTTCACTTGACCAACTGTCTTTCCACCTTTGCTCGCAAACAGCAGCAGATAAAAGTCGGCCTTGTCTGTGCTCTTTTGGGTGACTTAATCCCCAGCACAGGCTTACTTATCAGACCTCTGTACACAAGGCAGAGTTAATTGGCTCTGATCCACCCGAGCGGAGGTCCCTGGAGCTATGCTGATTTTTACCAGAGTATGTTCTGACTTAGCCACTCGATTTCCTTATGTAAAAGAGCCAGTTGGATTTTTCAGTGAGCTTAAATTAGTGATAAAAGATAAATCTTTCCTCATTTCATGAGTTGGAAATATATTTATTGTGTGAGTGCTTGCTGGGGAGGTGAGAAAATTGTTCCCAGGCCACGGGGATGTATTTATTGCATCTCCCCTGCTCTCTAACACCAGACTGTATTTTGGCTGCGGTAATGTGTATCCACCTGTGAGTTCCTGAATGTTGATGTCACAACCCCTGCCTAAGTGGCCTCTGTTTTTATTCATCTTGCCTTACAAGACAAATACAGGATCTCGAAGGATGAATAAGCAGAAGCACAAGCCGCGGGAGGGTGCAGCGCGCAGCCGCCGACAGCAGGTGGTGCTAATGCATCTCCGTAACAGCCCCTTCCCGAGGGACTGCAGGGGCCGGAGGGCGCTTGGATCCGAGTCCGCCGAAAATCGCACCAGCCCAAGGCTGGGGAATATCCTCTCCTCGACATCGCAGCGTGTTTAGCAGCCCAGTCACGGCCGTGTGTCAGTCTGTTGAGCTTTGCTGAGTTCTCAGCTGAAAAACGACCACAGAGGAGAGTGGCAGGAAGCATAGCGGTTGTTAGGAGACTTTGTGAATTTTAAATCTATTTTCAGGAGTTCATAAAAAATTCTCTCTGGCCTATAGTGGGGAAGCACTCTGAAAATTATTGCAAAGATATGAAAGGCCAAGGTGCAAAACTTGAGATCAGCAGCATAGATTTTTACTCCTTATTTTAACCTTTTTTTTTACCCTACTGATGTCTCTGTTCCTTATCTTAATTATCTCTGAAGGAAATCCTATTCTTTCCTCCCTTTCTATATAGGATCCTGCAAATGTCATTAAGTCACATTGTTTCATTGCACTGGGGAGCCCAGGGAGCGTTTCTATCATCCTTATGCATGTGATTAACACAGATTTTTGTAATGGGAAGCAGTTCACCTGGACCGGTTTCCATGGTGCCGCTAAGCTGGAAGCATGGGATCTGGCACTCATTTGCTAAAAGCTGATGAGAAGTTGAAAGAGAATTTTCCCTTTGACCTTTCCTGGCAGAGGTCACTAGTGCTAATCAATATCCTTATTGGATTTCAAGCATTCAGGGACTCTTCTTAGACATACCCCCTGAAATTGCCATGAGGACTAATTACCGGGAGACAATCAGATTTGCAATATGGCAATTCCTTTCAGCAACCACAGAAAGGTCAATCAAATCCTTGTGAACCATTCTGAACCACTGGACTCCTCTTCTTCTTTAGTGATAAGGTGAGCTATGCTTTGGTTTGAAGGCAGTATTGCTGCCAGATTGTACAGTTCATGTACAGCATAAATAGAGATAGATGAAGATCTCAAAGAGCAGGTTTAGTTTTGACCAGGGATGGTTGGACTGTCCCTGCCTTCCAGGAATGGCTTTATATCAGATTCATTCTTTTATCCTCTTTTTTAACTTTTAGAGTAATCTTCCACTGTTCATTGAAATGTCTGGGAAATTAAAAATCTACTTCTTTTTATTGTGGCAGTGATAGCAACAGAAAGCATGTTTTGTTTACCTGTTTACCACTGTGGCCTAATACAGCTTGGCACAATGAAAAGGTGCATGACTTATGTGCACAATAATTGGCAAAGATACAGTAAAAGTCTCTTTGCCCCGCCCGGTAACTGACATTTTCATCATGTTTTTGTATTGCCCTTGTTAAGTATTAGTTCCTAATCAATACTTACATCCAGGTACCACTTACTAAGAATTTTAGTAATTAAAATCAAAGCTAACAATCAACCCAGATCCCAGAAAATCAGTGAAAGCTTCCTGTAGGTTGTATGAGCAAACAGGTCGGTATAGTCTGACCAAATACCACTGAAATCAGTGCAAGAATGCTTATCCAGTTTAGTGGATGAACAGAGTCAGGGTCTTTCTCATACATAGCTTCACCTTTACACCCACAGCACATCTGTGCATACACAGACCTACAGAAGACAGATCCCTGAAACCTGTTCAAAAACATTTTTGAGGTTAGAATTCGTCTTCGAGGAGTTTTGCTTCATCCTAGAACAGTCAAAATTAATAAACTTTTTGTGTAAGTACATACACCAGCTTTCACTTTAGAAGTAGTGGTCAAAAACAAATGCATTTCATTAGGAATTTAGAGGATTTTTTTCCCAGATAGATGTGAAATAAATAATGTGAATATTCTCACTTCTAGACAGGCAAAATATATTTAAGAAATGGTTAAAAATACCCGTGAGAGAGCTAGCAATCAACACTCTTTTTACTAGTTTTGTTTTGTATTCTTTTCTGACTAGTATGTTCATGACCAGCTGTTTTTAGAGCTAGTAAAAATTCTCAAGCTCACATTAGGAAGGTTTTCAGTTACATGATCTGTAGCTACAGTTGTTAGAATACTTGGCATGGTCTTTAAAAATGAGAAAATTGTTTTTGTTGAGTAAAGCACCAAAGCTCTGAAATAATATTTCATTGGACTTACAGAAAATGTGTTTGAACTTTGCTTTTAATGCCCAAGTGACAGGCAATTTGGTAGGCAGGGAGTTTCCAAATGTGACTTAAAGCAATGTCCATTTAATCTGTGTGAACATTAGAAATTTCTGTGCATTTATAAGGGAAGAACTTGTACTGAATCAGCCTTGACCAATATTTCTTTGTCCACACCAGTGTGCTATCTCATCTCACCCAGAGTTGCCTCTGCAGTGGTGAAGTGCTGCAGCAAGGGCATCTCTTGTCTTTGCTGATCACCTTAAATGGGGAAACTGCCCAAGTATAGTTAAATCCTAGCAAGTTTTCCTCTTAACTGTGCACTGCCTAATAATGTTTCTTTCTTTCTGGGCAGAAAATACCTATCTTGTCTCCCATCAGTCTCTGCCTGGCAGCTTGAACAAACCTCTATTACAGAAGCAAGCACAGTAAGAAGCATATTTGGAATACACTGATAGAGAAACTGGGGCTTATAATGGTGCAGTGGCTTGTTGCTCTCTCAGATTACTTCAGACTCCAGAGGGAAAATAAATTCTGAGAGTAAAAGGAATGTGTGAAATTCAGAAGGGTTACAGGAAAAACTAGCCTGCCATTCTCAGAGCAGCAAAACTAATGAAATAAGGCCGGATGATTGGATTGACCACTAAGATTTATTAGGCAGGATCGTTTCAAGATTCGTGAAACAAGGTGAAGGGCACAAATGCCAGTGTTGCCTGCAGCCTTGCTTCCCCAGGTGCCCATGGGGAAAGAAGGTCTTGTGAGAGCACTGAGATAGGCCAGCTTGCTTCTTGCCTTTCATAAGGATGTTTTTGTCCAACAGGGGAAAAGCCATGTCCTTCTTCCAGCTCCTGTGATGTGGCAGGGAACAGGGAACAGCTACTGGCCCAACTCTGGCCAGGTCAGGAAAGAAATTCTGACCCTGTCTCTTGTCCCTAATACCAGCAGTGTGGTGAGGGAACAGTCCTGCAGAGACAGTTTTCATGGCAGAGAAGAAGAGCTTGGTGACCCTTCTCAAATGTTCTGTGATTAATTCCCAGCCCTACTATTTACTCCTTGAAAATCATTCCTGGCTTTATGCTATAGTCACTGTCTCCATTAAAAAAAATTAGAAAATAAAGTTACAGAGCCGAAACAGATCAGCATAGTGTCAAAGAATCTGAATCATGGGTTTTATTCTTAGGGTGGAAGTGGCCATTGCTTTGGATATGAGTGGACAGAGGATGTAAAATCCATAAGGAAATCAAACATTGAATTTCACATCTCTGTGCCTCCTCTCAACCAATATGATGACTAAAAAGGATCAAGGAAGTCAAATATCAGTGGGGCTGGTTGAGATTTTGTTGTGGCTATGTAATGAGAAATATGGCATATTCCTGCTTTTTTTGAACTGAGAGTCAGATGGAGTGTAACTAACATTTGTCATGGTACCACTAGTCAAGTTAAATACACTGGAGTGGAACTAGAGGGGAATTGGGAGGAATAATTTGGTCCCACAGCCGTGACTTATGGACTGGAAGCAGGACAGTCTGGAGATGTGACAGTTCCCTGACAATTACTTTTGTCCTGCCATAGACAGTTGTAACAATTACACTTGCACTTAATTACTGCATTTAGACTGTGATAGGCTAAAGCACTCCTTAGGATAGGAGGTGTTAAGAAGCAGAATGCGTTTTAAATTTAGAAAATCCCCTTGAGAAATATCCTTATTTCACACTTATTATTAGCAAAGCCAGCTTTGCAGTAAAAATCTTTGCTTCCATGACTGGAACCAGTGTCTTCAGCAAGAAGCAGCATATAGAAATCTCTCGTATGGGGACATCGACGTTCCATCTGCTCTGAAAATCTAGGAGCTGCTGAGTCATCTCCCATCTCATGTGTATTTGACATAATTTTTAAAGGTTATCAATACTGGGGCACTGCATGCTTAACGGAGAGGGGTTTTTATCTTATTTCATTTTCCTGTGAGCTGGAAAGTAAATACCTGCCTGATCCTGCAACTGTTAAATTCAGTGACTAAAGTCCTCGTTTGTTCCAATGGTGGAGGATTTAATGTTGCAAACTTAAATAATTGAAATAAGTGACCCGTAGTGATGGGAGGCACATATCCAACAGGCAGAAGGTCATTTTCCTCTTAAGCTTTTTATAGGTGTGAATTAAGATGCCTATGAAAAATCTTTTACCATTTCTACCAGATTCACCTATATAGCAAAATACATGCAGAGCAAGCAGAGTTTATAGGGGAAGGACTGGAGCAAAAAATTACAAATAACACTGTGCAGCCCCCAGTCTTGGCTGAGACTTTCGGCACCCAGCAGTTTCTGTTGTGCTGCTTATGGGCTGGGATTTTTGGTATCCTGTGCTCACTGCACACCTTGTGTGTTGGCTTCCTTTGAAAATTTAGGTACTTGTTTTCCTGCCTAATTGGAAGCAGAACTCATTTGAAAATGTATTCGCTTTCCCTCCAGGGATGGTGCTATACCAAAATACAGTGTATGCTTTGGCTTAATTTAATAAGTCATAATCTCTTCTCATATTTTATTACGTCTTAGTGCGAGGTGATTTTTTCCAGAGATGACTCAAAATAATACAAAAGAAAAAGCTTGTCCTGTGAACAAAACATGAATTATAGCTGATAAAATCAAGATAGTTTGAAGGCTTGCCAGCACAAAGAATAAACTCCCTCAGATTCCTAACTTACAGAGTAATGTCAGTAACACCAAATTTCCCAAGTAATTTTGAAGTCTAAAGGAACCTTAAGGACAATCTAAGGAAACCAATAGAAAGAAAAAAAAATTCTGTTAATGCAGAAAATCTCTGCAAAATGAGGAAAAGAACAAGGTAATTGCTGCTGTTCTGATGAAGACTCACAGCTTGCAGTGCTCTTGGACACACTTAACCTGTGCTTTTTGGATATGGATGTTGTTATGCTCATTGGGAACTGCCATCTCAAGAAAGTATGTAATGCTGCCTGTGGAAATGTCAGCATAAGCAGAATGAGGTGTTCACTTGGTTTTCTGAGCTGCCTGCACAGGGATATTGTGCTGAGGCTCTGTAGGCTGCACTATCTCACAGCTCCTTGCCAGGTGCTGTTCAAGATGAGAGCTTTGGCTCTAAAGCCATTTATGGGTGGAACACAGCACTGCTGGCTCGGGCTGAGAGCCTTCACAGAGGGTGTAAACTCAGCAAGCAGCACAACTGAGCACTCAGAGATTTACACTGAGTCCCAAAGGATTTGGGAATCTGGTGGAGCTGTTTATTTCAATCTTGAGGAGCATCTTTCACTTTCCAAAGGAAGTAGAACTTCAAAGAAAGAATATATTGGATTTTTTTTAATATATTGAACTCACTTTTAAGAAAACAAATTCACAAAAATTCATTCTATAAAAATGTCTCTCTTTGTCCTCATTATTTTCTCTGTTGTAGAATGCAAGAAACGAAATTATTTCAGTGGCAACTATATCTCATGAGCTGAAATCAGCTCTGGTTCAGTAAAGAATAAAAGAATATATGTAAGCACTTTTACATTAAGGCTTTGGATGTAGGTAAAGTTGTGACTAAAGTGAAACTCATTTTTGTTAAATGCTTTTAGGTGTGAAAGAGGCAATCACACAAAGTGTGTGAAGCTCTCTGTCTCTTCAGGATGTCTCACACAGGAACTTTTCTCTCAGTGCACATGATGTACAGGCTTGGTATTTTTAGAATGACAAAAGGCTGTTCTTTCTTCATCAGATCATTCCCTTTTCTAGATGCCTTAGACCAGAGTTTTCAGAAGGTATCCAGTGGCTCCAGACCTCTGCACAGTTTGAGAGATTTATAATCACTGTGCTGCTCTGCCTCGTGCTTTAGAGAGACATTCTTGAACATTCCCCCAATCTGATCTCTGTTGGTGTTTTTGGGCCTCTCCAAAATTATAATTCTCAGAAATTAGACTCCCTAAGCCACTGGCAATATTTTAAAATGTCTAAAGATCATATTCCAGACTTCTTGTGTAGCCTTGGGCAAGTTGCTTAACCTCTCTGTAAGCTTCAGTTTCCTCACCTGAAAAGGAGGAAGAATATGTAATGTGCTGTGCCTCTTAATTCAGGAATGTGAGCAGGAGGAGCTCTCTACTCCTGGGGGCAGAGTGCAATTATGTTACCAAATATTATTAGTACTAGTATTAGTATTAAATAACAGGACATATTTATTCTAAATATACCCTTGTTCTACTTCATGCAATACCATCTAAAAGACCATTCATGTTACAGAGAGATGTGTGGCATGGCTCAAGTCTGAGCTTCATGAAAATTTTGCCATTGGCTTATGCGGAGCCAGAATTTCATACCTGTATAAATCAGTGCAAGGACAAGACTTCTATATTGTGAAAGTGTGAGTGCTCCTTCATTATTATATACTACAGAAACTTTTTTTAGGCATAAAATAAATTTAAATGGAAAAAACCCTGTAACTATGCATTTCAAATCAGTTAAATATTGCTGGCATTAAATATACTTTAGTCTTATGAATAATTTGGAAAGACTATTTCACAGAAAGATTAATCAAATTTCAGAAATATCCCAGTGTCAATGATACTCATTGCAATTGCTGTCTGAAAATCAGTATGTGTTTTCTGAAACCTTCAGAGGACTGGTCCCTACCCCAAAGAATTCAAAATATAAGATGGAAAAGAGAAATCCCTGAAACAAAATAACAGCCTCTCGGTGTTTTTCAGATGCTGGAATTGAAATTGGTCAAAGTTGATGGCAGTCTGCTAATGTCTCATTCTTTAGGATTTTGTTCAAAATTAAGCTTGCTACACAAAACGGATTGAGAGGGTACAAAATCTGAGATGAGGAATCAGTTCCCCATTGACACATTTTTTGCCTGAGGAGTACATAGCCTCAATTTGAGTGAGACTTTTCAGTTCTCCTTGTATAAGTGTAAGAGTGGTTATTTTAAATGCACGCATCATAGTGCAAGGATGGTGGAATGGATGCTTTCTAGTTCAAGGTCTGCTGCTGAAAACATTTTCTGCTTTATTAGCTGTTTGCAGGCTGTGATGTCTCAGTGCTCAGTGAGAGTACTCTTGGGTGCCAAGATTTGCAGGGTTCAGGCCAGAACAGAATGTAAGATTAGGCTCTGAACTGGTACAAGTGGACTAACTGCAGGGGTGTAGACGGTAGCAAAACCACACTTGTTGCTGCCCACTTATCACCTCCTGATGTCACTTGGAATTTTCTCTTTCAGTCTGTTGCTGCAGCATGTAGGTCTAATAAATCACTTGTTGTACACCATATGCACCATGTGGATCTCTGCTGCTTTTAGCTCACCAACAGTTAATATCTATGAGCCATTTTCTCCAACAAAGAGAGCCACTCTGTCATGGAGAAACTCTTTATCAGCCTAGCAACTTGTGAACTCCTTAGCATTTGATCTGATGCAGACAGTGCTCCTGATGAAATCAATAGCTGCATTGATTGAGTAACAACCTGAGGGACTGAGCCCTGGGCTGGGCTAGCACAGCCAAGTGATGAATTCAGTGATTGAAATGTTTTCAGTAGAGTTAGGAGCTGTCCCCTAAGACAGGAGATTTTCTGCAGTCTAGAGATTTTAGATGTCATTGTATGAACTCTGATATATGGACAACTCACCCCTAAATCAATCTTTTCATGGTATAAACATGGCTCTCAACGTTCTCAGTGTCACTGGACTCCCAAGAAGAACCTGAAGGTGGTGCCTTTCGTGCTTCCACAGTTGTGTTCTCCATGAGGCCAAACACTGGCTCCCCTCAGTATAGAAAGTGATGCTCACTGGCTCCACAGAGTCTCCTTGGAGTGACTGAGAATAGCAGCACCTCAGAGCTGCCCTGGGCTGTGCTGCCAGAGCCATTCCAGGCTTTTGCTCTCCCAGAGGTGAGGAAATGCAGCTCTAATTGCTGCAGCTCTCCAAATCTTTTCAATGCCTCTGTGACACTTTCACCTTCCAGTCTTTCAGAAGTAACCCTGAAAATGGGCACTGTCAACTGAGAAAAAACAAGGTGTTAATCTCCACAGCCACCTAAGGGGCACACCAGACTTGGAGCACCTCAGTAGCTGGGCTTCATGAGCTCTCTGCTTCCTGCCAGTGTGATCAACCTCTGGAGACCTCACAGATTCATTCCTCACCTTGGTTAACCAGCTTACCCAGCAGCATGACTGGGGTCAGTTACACTCACTAAACTCCTGACCTTGGATAAAGCCTCACTGATCCCCTCAGCAGGGCAACATCCTTTTGCAGTACTGATAAAAGACCTGGTTCTGTGCACCTTTGTAGTTTGTCATTGAGTTGTTCTTGACTAACACCAACATTAGGAAAACACAGCAAAGATTTCTGAAATGTTTACATAGAATATTATTTTGGTGGGGTATCTTGCTTTTGTTTTTTTTAATTGATACTAACTGATCAATACTTTTTCCATGGCACAGTGAGGATCAAAGCTAGAAATGGGTCTGCATCTACTTATCAATTCTCTTTTGTAGTAAAATACACCATTATTTGCTGCAAAATACATGATATCTATAGGATAACTAATGCTTTGTCTGTGTGTGAAAAATACAGTGGATTAAACTGATGCACAAATTTAAGGTTGAGTGAAAATTCTTTTTCTGGTGTATGAGAGGCTTGTCGGAGCTTAAAGTGAAGCTCAGAGAGACAGCATATCTGGGTATTTTTCTACCATGAAAAACGAAACACAAAAACCCCCACCACAAATCCCCCAAACCAAAGCCAAACAAAAACCAAACCTTAATTAATTGTGTCTTCTGTGTTTATCGTGCCAAAATTTTGACCTGGTGTGTGGGCCACAGGAGGTGTTCTTAGGTAGCTGCTCAAAGAAGCTTTCTTTTCCTCTGTGGGACCTTTCTTACCAAGTAATTCAAGTGATACTGTGATAAGCCAGGATCAGATATCCATCTCTGAATTCAATTCTGCTAAAAAAAAGGGTTATTGTCTCCCAGTCTTTCCTCCTTTCCCAGCTGTTTGTCGGTGTCTTCCTGCCAAATGTTATCACATCCTCAGATTGTTTGCAGAAATGTTCAGAAGAGGGTCCTTAAGTTGTTTCTGACAAAATCCTCTCAGTTAACAAAGAGCTATTACTTAAACAATTTTAAGTAAAACTGTCTTGTTTTGATTGATAGGATTGGGAATGCTTAAAAGATCATCCCTTAAGAGGCTGTGTCCTGCTTACCTGCTGATCTGGTGGCAGGGCAGTGGCAGGTAGCCACTCGTGACAGTAACCACTCATGAATTTTTGGTCAGTGCATCTGCCTCACATCCCAGGGTAACCCCCCAGCAGGTGGTGGTGGGCTGGTACTCCTGGGCTCTGCTCCCGGTTGAGTGCTGACCCAGTACAGAGTCTTAAGCACATCAACCATTTATGCTTCAGTTTCTGCATCAAGGCATAATCATCCTCCCAGCAGGAGCTCTGTGAGAGTTAATTGTAGAGTGATTTGATCCCCTTGGAGCTGAGTTACAGGTGACTGCTGCTACTTCTGCCTTTCATAAGAATTAACTTTTTTTTTTCTTTCTGATGTCTTGAGTAAATTAAAAGCCAAATTTGTGTTCACAATGGGAAACTGTGCTCCACTTTGAAGAACATTGTTTATTCTGATGATTCACTATCAGGAATGTTGCTATGTTAAGTGGCCCAGCAAGGAATCCTCCCTTTCAGCCCTCATCAGAACAAGCACACAATTCCCAGGAACAGTGCATCAAACTATTCATGTGTCCACGGAGGGCTAAAATCTGCTCTCTGGGTGCCCCTCACATTCAGTTCAACTTTATATTGCTGGGTAAGATTATTGTGAGTGCATTCTTGTGTGTATTCAATTGAAACTCACATCAGCCTCTCAGGGAGACCAGCACAGGTATCACTGAGTGCACAGCAGCACACCCGACACTGAGAACAGCAGGAGGGAAGGGTCCCCTTCCAACACTAACACAAGTCAGGAACACCCTTCTCCTCTCAAAGACAGGCACATAAAGCCCTGTGCTGTAATGCCATATCAATCTAAGGCTATAGCTCTGCAGTATAAAATATTTCTCAGCAATGCCAGCTTGAGGAGTTCCAATCCCTGGCTCGTGCCAGTGACAGCACAATCCCTCAGGTGATCATCTCTCTTGGCAGCACACCCCAGTGCAGAGGTGATAATAAAGTCAGGGGTCATTGCACTGCTGAAGAAAATAGAACATGTCACTACACCTGAAAGTACCTGCTCAGGTGGTGCATAGCTGGGCTGCTCCTCAGTTTGGCTGCTGTTCCTCCTTACACCACTCCAGTCATGTATGTGGGGAGATAGATATAGATATATATGTGTATGTATAACCCATAATATGGTCTGAGCATCTCTTGCAGTGGAATAGCTGGGGTAGGGAGTGTTGCTTACGCAGCTGGAAGAATCTGAAATTGAGCCCTTAAAATGAATATTAACAACTATTCCCTGGTGATGGCAAAGGGTCAGTGTGCAAAGCGGGTGATTTTGTAAAACTGCTATTGCCCAGGAGTCAAAAAGCTATTTTCTAGCAAGTATCCTTCCAGAAAATTCTCACTCTTCAAATTATTATAAGATGCTTTTAGCTCTCCCAAGATGATATGATGGATGGTGAAAAAAAGCAAATGAAACATAGTGAGTTTAAGCTGGTTTACTGAGTTTAAGCTGGTTTACTGCTTAACTGTATCCTCTACTGGGTTTACTGTTTTTTTATTTTAAGCTGCAAAAGGGTTATTACCATCTTAAAGCTGGGAGCTCCAGTCTCCAAATCCCTATAACATCATGCAAAAGTAAATGGGACAGTGAACTGACAGACACTGTCATAACTTACCCACTGGAAGCTCACTAAAATCTTGCCTGTGAAGGCACAAAACCAAATCCCATCATCACCTGAGGCTAAGACAGTGTGACCATGGCAGCTTTGGGTGGAGCTTTGTCCACATCACCAGATACAGCTAAGGGCCAGTCCTTACCTTCTCTGTATTCCAAGGACATCTCTTCCTCTTGTGTCTGCCTGAGCAGTCACAGTGTGACAGCGCCTGTCATGACTGAAATCTTTAAGAGGAAATATGGAAATAGTGCGGGAAAGTTGGGAGATTGGATTTACCAGAGAAGCCTGACCTGATTCATTCCCAAGGGTGGGTTGGGATTGCAGGAATATCTCCTGTCAGCCTCCTGCAAATAGGGACCATCCACCTTGGTCCTTGGAGGCCACCTCTTCTTTCCTCCCTTCCTCCCTCCCTCTCTCGTCTCCACCATGCCAGGGCTCCCTTGGAGCAGCACTGCCAGACATCTGTTAGCTGCTGCAACCTCTGATCACTTCTCTGCTTACCACACACTGAGCCCCAGGAGCAGCTCACACTCTCTCCAGTGACATTCATTAACTGCCCTTTCTTCCTCTCTCTGTGGCCACTGCTACCTTTGGATGGGTTTGTGATGGAACCAGGGCTCCTCCTTCCCCAGCAGGAAGGAGCCAGGGGACAGGACCTGGGGCAGGGAGGCCAGTGTGAGAAGCCTTTCCCCCTCCTGCTCTGCTTCCAGGGTTGCTCATCTGTTTTTCTGAGACATTTCTGGTTGCTCCCTACAAAGGCTCATTTTCTCTGGCTGATTTCAGAAGCAGTGGGAGATGCCGATGCGAAGCCAGCGTTGTAAAAGCACACTGAAACCTAGCTTAGACTTGGACCCTGGCCTAGCCAGATCAGCAATAAAATTTTCAAAAGGAAAGAGGAAAAAGCTATTTCCCATCACAGGAGCAGTGGGGTGTTTTCCATGGGAACAATGATGTTCTGGTTAAGTTCTAAGAACTTTTCTAATTATTAGGCCAAACCAATGAGAAAGCTGATGTCAGCAGGAAGAGCTGATGGGAGGAATTATAATTGTGTCTGGGGCCATATGAAAGCATTATACCATGTCTTGCTCCAGACTTTGCATGAGTCATTTTCCTCCTGGTCAGGACTGTGTATTGAAGTGCAGACTGGCAGTTGTCTGGATCTTTCCTTGTGCCAAAACTGCTGTGAAGTCGGTTTTGTTTGTTGTTGTTTTTCTTTTTCCAGTGCCACTGTGAGAAGTACCATCAATAGAATTTCTTTTCTGTGGAGGCAGCATCAAGCAAGGCATCACACTGCGTGGGGCAGTAATTGCAACACTTGCTGCTGATTTATTGTCAGCAACTTCTCTTGTGGAGAGAGTGCTTCCTCAGTTCCATCCATAAAACTCCAGTGGTTTCAGGAGGAATTATGGCTGCTTGCCACTTCTGAGTATCTGCCTCTGAACACTTAGGTCTTTAACTATGTACATTTTCTGTAGAAGCCTATTTGCAGCAGAGACCTACTTTTAGATGCCACAGTGCAGGACTCTTCCCAAATTACACTGTTGTTTCCATCTGTAAAGCTGAGATAACAGTTTTGCCTCTCCCTTGATTAGAAGGCATTTTTAAAGTAGATCCACCAAGTGATCTATCTCTTTGGTCCCCTTTCAGCACATCCCAGGTCCTCTTGGTGTCACTGGACAAGTACCTATTGTTTTCAGATAGAGCTGGATTGAACTTCAGGATACTCTAAGGAGACAGTCATCAATTTATTGATGTTGTCAACAGCTGAAATGGGTTACAAGACGATGTAAACCTAAATTTTGTAGGAAGCAACAAAGCAAGCAGTTATGTAATAAAAAAATGGGCAAAGCCTAAAAATGATCTGACAGTTGTGCCAAGCAGTTCCCGCTGCAGTCTTCAAATCAGAGAGAAAAAGCCATCAGCCACCTCGTGCTCTGTGTCTTTCATGTCCATGTGATGAGTTAAGCCACCACAGCAGCTTCAGTGCCTTCACTCCCAGATCTATGGGACCTCCTGAATCCTCGTGCAGTCTTTCCAGGGCATAATCTGTAAGGCTTCGTTATACGTCAGGCCTACTTCAATGTTCTGACATGCACTGAAAATATGCAAAGGTTTCTGTGACACTGGCAAAGCTCTGGCAGAACTCCCCTTCCTCAAACCTCTCCTAGGCAGCTCTGGGAGATGCTTGACTTTTTAACCACTGTGGGGGTGTGTGCTCTGAAGGGTCTGTGCTCAGCCCCGGTGTGAGGTCTCTATTCACAATGGAGCACAGATTTTCCCAGATTCAGAACTTTTCAGTTTGTGCATGCAAGGATATGTTCTTGCACAGAATGCCTCTGCTTTGCACATCATTTTAAAGCACAATTGCTTTAGCAGCACAAAAATAGAGGAATCTACAAAAAAAAAAGCCACTGACAAAGTATCTCTATTTCTCACCTCTGTTTCTTTACCACCATGGCATTATTCAGATAATTGTAAGTTCATCAGTTTTTCTTTGCAGTTAATCTTACAACGTTTAAGACCTGAAATCTGTTCTCAGCTCTGCCTTTTGGCTGGTACCTCATCTAAACCAGGATGGGCCTGCTGAAAAAACTTTTCCTTCTTCTGTCTCATCTTCTGCTCCAAACCTTGTGTATTTTGCTGCAAGTATCTTTCTATATCCCAAAGACTGATAAATCCTGATTTATGTATTTGTTTTTAATGCATTTCTCTGCTGCAAAGAGCAGCCCTCCACACAAGGGCTGGAAGAAGTGACTTTTCCTGCTTGATCTTATCTTCTTCCTCCAGATAAGCTTCCTTCCATCAGTCTTCAATGCTTTCTGATGCAAATTTGTAAAACTGGAATTAAAATTCATCCTGCTGCATTATGTGGGGGTTTCCCTCTCGACAGTTTTCCGAGTGAGAGCAGCAAGTGTGAAGGTGTTGAAAAGCAGCCTGCAGTGCTCCATGTCAGCTGTAGCTCTCGAGCAGGAAACGCTGCTGTACCAAGATCAAAAACTGCTATTAGCACGGTGTCCAGGGCAATGCTGCCTATTCTTCTTGTTCTGTTAAAGAACATGCTATTTTCTTGCTTCATTGCTCCATCTGTAGCACACTGGCAGTGGTGATTGGCGTTATTGTTATTAAGGGAGAGCCTATCATGCTTTTCAGTGGAAAATTGGATTCTTGACAAGATCGTTTTGCTTGAAGTTTAGTCTTTGGTGGGAAATTTTCACTTTTTTTATTAAAAATCATTCAAAGAATATATTTTTTTGCCTGGAACTTTTAGAAAGTATTTCTTCAGTGCAATGTTGTTAATTTTTATGGGAGATGGGGACAGATGTGTTTATATTTTCTGTCTGTTTTTATGGCTCATTGTTATAGCACTGACTCTTGTGGCTCCTCAGAAAACCATTCAAGTGCCAAAGAATGAACAGAGGGCCAGTATCTATTTCACAGTTTTATCAGGACAAATCCATGCTAGAGCCACTGAAAGCAAGGAAGTTTCCTTGTATATCTGTCAGTCTGTCCACAGGGCTGCTTGACTGGTTGAGCACTGGGGGCAGAGCTCCCTAGTGCAGACATGGCTTATATTGGCAGAATAATAGTAATCTTTTGCCAATCTACTTCAAACTAGTTTCCCATACTGCATGAACTATGCCTGGAAGAAAACTTGTTTCTGCTGACACTGCTTTTGTCAGAAAAAGAAAAATATCCAGCTTCTCATCAAGACAGTCCTTTAACTGAACCCATGATGTGCAGGCAAGGACCCAGAGGCTGTATCTGGTCCTGACTGTCACTTGGCTCACCCTGCAAGGGGCTTTCTGCTCTTGTTGCTTCCTTAGAATAAAACCAAATAACCAAAAGGTAAAGGTGCAGGGAGATTTGGTAGTAAAGCAAGTCCCCCTCCTAGGCAGTGACTTTCACATGAAGGGCTGGGCTCATGCGTGAGCTGCCAGCAGAACAACGCTCTGTCTGCCTGGTGATAAAGCCACAAAGCCCTGGAGGCACTCCTGGCACCTCCTGAAGTGCAATCTAAGGTGCATGTCAGCACTGATTAAATGGAAGCTTTATAGAAGGCGGTTTGGACCTTGATTATTTTAGAAGCACCAGCAGTCAGGGAACGGGATCACTTGAGCTGTCAGCTGGGTGATTTAGTGCAACTCCTAGAGGGAATAATGAAGGTTGTGATAAACTGCAGTGTAAGAAGCCGGTAAATAACTTTTATGGAAGAACTGTATTTGGAAACACTGAATAATGGCAACTAATGTCACAGATCTTATGGCAAGGTGCTTTCCAGAGTTATATATTTAAATGGACATAGTGGGTCTAAACTGGTCTTTGGGAACTCATGGAAATCAATAGAATTACTTCAGGGTTGATTTAAGAAAAGAAAACACCATCAATAATGTTACATATTTATTGATAACGTAAAACAATTAACTGCTTTGGAGAGGAGGAGTAAATATGTTTATGTTAATGCTGATTTATTACTTTATTACTTCTATAACACAAAACAAGACTTCCAAACCACAGCATCCATTTGTTTTTTTTTTATCTTGACCTATTTATCAGTTCTTTTTATCATGAAGCCCACACAAATGAGGAGAGGCATTTATTATGTTCTTTTTATTTCACAATGCATAATTCAAATCCAGAAAAACTGTTTTCTGGCATAAATACACATTTATTTTTAAGACTTTAATGTGATTTAATTTTCTGTAGGTTATTTTAAGAACTGGTCACATTTTGGTCTTTATTTTTATTGTTTTTAAATTCAGAAAACTCTCTAAATTAATGTCCAGTGGAAAATTAGATCTCATGTTCTGGTTGTAGACAGAATTAAATCAATAAATTCTAACTAAAAATTATACATGAGATTCCCTTTATGCTTTCATGAGCCAAATTTCTTTGCTACTCCAGCAAAATTTGCAGAGTAAATAACTGAAGTCACTCTGAAGTACTGTTTGCTTTTGGAGTGCTATCCCATGGATGCTGGACACTGGACAGGTGCTTGTATTGACTGTAATTAGAATTTGGCTTGATCACACCTGAAGCATCCATACACGTGGGGAGAACTTTCCAAAAATCTGTCTGCACAGGTCATAGGGATCTTTTCTCTGCTCCTGTGCACTTTGGGAGGGCAAGCAGCTGACATTTTACTGTGTTGGAGCCTGTCCTGACTGGGTGCACAACTTGACATGGTGATGGATGATGGAGGACCAAATGTGTGCTGAGCCATCAGACCCAATCCTGTTCCAGCTGGTGCCCAAGTCAGCTCTGGCTGCAGATTGGGCTCCTGGCTGCTGCAGGCAGCAGGGGCTCTGCAGGTCTGAGCACCAGTAAATGGCTGTGATCTCTGATTGATCTCTGGCCACTCATTTTGTCCATGGGCTCTGGACATCCTCTGCAGCTCTTGTTATTTGAGTCCTCATTATTTACCAGCCTGAACTTACCACCAATGGTAGGTCTTGTTCTGCCTGCACCACACACTGGTGTGCAGCCCCTGTGCAGCTCTCTGGTGTATCCCAGGATGATCCCAGAGATTTATGTGCTGCTGGGCCCTTGCATTTCTGATGAACTCTTGTCTCCCTCTGCAGCGTCTGTGGCACAGTGGGATGTGCCCCCATGAGAGAGGCTGGAGGCACAGGGGCTCCAAGAGCATCGTGACACAAGTACAATTTGGGATAGGTCAGACAGAAGCCTTTTTAACTATGATCACTGAGAGAACACTTGGACAGCATCTCCCCCTCTGCTCCCCCTTCCTCCAAGTGATTGCAGAGATCCAGCCTCTATACTGGAAAAAACAAAACAGGTGAAGAAAACAATCATTTATGCAAACAAAGGCAGGGAGCCATCCTTGGGAGGGAGGGACTCCTTAAATAGCTTCTTAACTACCACAATGCAAAGAATGAATCAAACAGTAGATCATGAGACCTTATGGAGAGATGGCTCTTGGTGGAGCCCATAGGAGTGGCACACTCAGTATTATCTGGCCTCAGAAGTGGGGAGCTGGGAACAGTCACAGGCTGTTAAGTCAAAGAAAGTGTTCTAGTAAGGATAAACTTCTTAGCCAGACCTCTCTGATCTTAAAAATAATATTTTTACCACCACAGAGGTTATGTGAGGTGAGCATTGTTTTTCTCAGGTTGCAATGAATCTGCAATAAGTGTTGAAATGCCTTCAGTGTTCTCCCTGAAAAGAAGAAGTTTTAAGACCAGAATTATTAGAAGTGTCAGAAAACGTGAAGAGCAGCAGGGAGCTGCTATGGCTTGTAAAGTGGCATAAGGAGAATCTGAGGGATGCCAGGAGGGTGGAAAAAACAGTGCAATGCTTCTTCTCCAGCTTTTGAATTTCTGGATGACAGCTGAAGTTTGGGAACACGATGGTCAGTTTTGTGACCCCTCACTGCAGCTCTGTGTGTTTGACTTTCAAGACCTGGGCAGCTTCTGATTGACTGGAGTCAGTTATGATAAACTACAGTCAGTAATGATAAAATTGTTCTTTTCTGCAAATAGTCAGTATCACCAGATAACATCCTTGGTGAGCTTTTGTTTAGGACTAATCAGGGATCCTTTTATGATTTTTTTTCCTTTCACTATTTTTTGCCTCTTAGAAATCCTAATTTTTTAAAATTGAAATGATTCATGAACAAGGATCCTTTTCTAACTCAAACAAAGCATGGAACTGCTTTTTCAGAATGTGTATGATAGTAATTTTTGGCATTTTTAACCTGAAATCTTAATATTTTTATTTCAATTGAAGTCACTTTCTACTTTGAAGTTTTAAGGTAATTAAGATGAGAAAATTTAAATGAAAAAAAGTTAAAATAGAAACAAAATGTTTAAAAATTACAACAAAACACTCTGAGTGACCTAACCTGAACATTCTGTTCAGCTTTCAGTTTGCAAAATTTCCAGGTTTTCCTGATTTGATTGCACCACAGGTGCAAAGCACTGACAAAGCAGGATTCTTTGATGGGTGTAGGAGTTCCTCCTGCCCTGCAACAACCACATAAAATTGTGACATAGCAAAGTAATCCCTGAGCAATAGGACCTTGGGTGGGGTCCACAATGTATTCTGACATTTCCAACAATTTTGTGACGTAGCAAGTTTCCCCTCTATTCTCTCTATTCCTGCCTTTTGGGAGGAATACTACTGAAAACAAATTATTTGGATGAAATTAGCTTTTCATAGGTGCATGAATGGATTCAGGTAGTAGCATATGTAGCATATATAATGTATATGAGAATATGAGAGAATGAGAGCAGATCAGAAAATTAGAAATTGGAGTCCTATCATTGTCTGTCAGTCAGTCAGTCAGTCAGTCAGTCAGTCAGTCAGTTCAGTTGTTCCTTTCCAGAAACCAGCTGTTCCCAGTCCCCTCTGCCTTGCCTTTCTGTAGTGCTGTGTTGAACCAGCCCCATGCCTGACCAGCCAGGATTTTCTGAGATCCCATGTCGGCCTCAAGTGAGGGCATTGCCTCTCTCAGGGAGGGAGAGGCAGCAGGTTTTGCTCCTGCCTGGGTACAGCCCTGCAAAGAGTGAGTGTAATGCCCTAGTGCTGTTCAAACCAGCATGGGTGTACTTGCCAGCCCCAGCAAACCTGTACACAGGTAAGGCAATGCAGTTATCCACTGCTCTGGGTTATGCTGTCATTCTGTATCAAGACAAATTAGTGTACTCGGAAGCAATCAGAAGTAATTACTCTTTAAGAAACAATAGGCATCACTCTGTGGCTTCTACCTGACAGCTAAAGAACTTGGCTTCCTGTGAAAAACCCATACAGCTTAATCTTCTTGTGTCAGATCATATTTCCTTGTCTTCTCTTGGTAAATGTTTACATTGCTGCAGTAAAAGGGGCACTGCACGATCTCGGCTAACAGGGGACTGTGTGTTTAGAGATAGTAACGGGAGCCTGCATCTCTCTGCTATCACAAGATGAGTGCAGAGAAGCTTTGCAGGTACAAAATAGCACCTCTGCGGGGGCTTGAGTGGTCCCATTCTCAGGAGTAAATCCTCATTCCATGAAGTCAGTTCCTACTGTTAGATGAGCTGACTCTGTGGCACAACAATGATGGGGAATAAAATGATAGGAAGTGAGTACAGAGACCTGGCTGTTCTTTTGCTCTTCAGAGAAGATGCTCAATGACATTCCAACTGAATCATTTTAAGAGTGTAGATATGCACACTGAACTCTGCTTTTGCCACCCCTACTGCTGCATTCCAATCACCACTTGTCATTTTTAAGTGTTTCCTTAAAGACTGAACCCTTCTCAAAGGTTCCAGTGAAATCTGATAAAAATCTAAAGTCAATGTGTGTGCCAGTCAATGACTTCGATTTACATTCTCCAGGAGGAGCTGCAGGATTCATCTCAGTGAAGATGAAGTGAAAGAATGGCAGACTGAGATCTGAGCAAGCTCCATACCTATAGGGATAAGGAAGGGATAAGGAAGAATGACTCTTTCTTACGTAGTAAGAAAGAGCAATTCTAAATTTCAGATCCTGACAAAGGCTGTCATCATTCCTGCTGCCCTTAGACACTTACTTCAACTTTTTACAACTTATCTTTGCAGTAGCTGGTAGGAAAAGAAAGCTAAGTAACAATAAAGTGATCTTGTGGTTAACTCAGTTATGGATTGCATAGGAAATTTGGATTCAGCTCCCAGCTTTGTTTTGGGTGTGTTGTGTAATCAAATTGAATACACAGTGTCTGTTCACCTCGGTTCTCCTTCCATCAGATAAAACTGAGAACATTTCCATACTATCAGAAGGTGATTTTGGGGATATATTCACTGGTGAGAGATTAAAATAGACATAGGCCAGTTAAATACCATTCTTTAACTGGGTTTTACTCCTTCTGTGAGAATTAATGGTGAGACAAGGCTTTTAGGGACAGTCTCTTTCTTAAGCACAAAATTAGGTTGACCTTCATTAGTCTTTTACAAGATAGTACAACTCTCAGCAGACTTTCTAATGCTTGATTTCTTCATCAAGAGGGTGGTGTAGCACTGGAAGAGGTCACCAAAAGTGGTTGCGAAATTTCCATCTTTATATATTTTTAAGAAGCTGTGGGGCCAAGCCGTGGTTGACCTGATCTGGTGTTGGCAGCAGTCCTGCTTTGAGTGGGAGGCTGGACTGCAGATCTCCAGAGGTCTCCTCCAACCAGCATTTCTGTGACTCTGTGAATCTAATTAACTTCGTTCTACATGGAAATATCAAAGTTATTTTAGGAAATATCTGTATCTTTGTGCAGTGGAAGCAAAGAAGATAAGTGTTTATTATCCTTTATGACTAGGATTGAGCAAGTATTCTACTAAAGGCAAACTCTTGAAGAGCCCTGCTTTCTGGTTCTCTCAAAGCAAAACTAGACAGATACTAGATTAGATCAGATATGTTATCCATTTTTCAAATTAATTATTCTATTATATCCATTGGTCATGTGTCATACATAATAATTTATTTGACAACACCATCCTGGTATCACTTCTGTATAATAATCCTAACCAAAAAATTGTCAAGCATTAACTCCACAAGCATATTGCAAACTGCAGCTTAAGTATGTCAGTGTCTTATGAGGATACTTGAGGCTGAAATATCTTCCCTACCTACAGACTTTTCAAACTAATACATATATGCTCTACAGAGTTAACAGCTGCTGCTATTCCACTAATGGGAAGTGTTTTCTCTCTCTTATATTCCAAATAAATCACTATTCACATCTTTCTGTCTTATGTTCAAGGTCCAAATAGTCCCATCTCTGTAATAGAAACCAGTAGAACTTAATGAGTTCTCTCAAAACTCAGAGTGACTTGTGTGTGCTCTCCTCTAGCTATTAATGTTAAAAGCTCTCACATAAAGAAGAACTGTACTGTAGTAACAACATGAGGTTCTCATTTTATATTTTTGTGTTTACTACTTATTACTATTTCATGTATATGAACTGATATAAAAAGAGTGTGCATGCATATTTACAAGGATGCACAATGCAATGGATTTTACATCATTCTATTAATGGGTTTTTGAATCCTGTTGGGTTTTTTTGTGGAGAAGAATCTCCACATTGCATTTGAATGTCATTTGGTCCTTATGCATATATGAAAAAAGCATGAGTGACACATGCCAGGAATTAGGGAAATAAAAGATACAGAAAGTCAAGGCACTGAGTGGATGTTGGATTTTGTTACCTCCTCTCATCTTACTGGTATCTTACACACATATTGAATACTTAAAGTCTCCATTCCTGCAGTTTTTGTCCTGAAAAAAAAGTTTAGTATATGTACTAAACAATAATTATTTTCCTTTGGTGCTCTTCAATAATTTAAGTGCTCCTTTTAAGCACAGAGGTCTGGCTGGTTACTCTGTATGTGTGTGGTGCTGGGAGAAAAGGGTAGGAAGAGAAGCAATGACAGGGACTTTGGGAGCTCCAGAGATGATCTGTGCAAGCTGCCACAGCAGGAGCTGCGGCCTCATGGCTCCCAAGGTGAACTGGAGTTCATCCCTTTCATCCCTACTTTGTGCTGGGACCTCATGCACTGCCCTTGGGACCTCACCACTCCCCTGGGAGAACACATGGAATACAGGGAAAGGTGCATGTTCTGCTGTCCTGTGAAGTATCTGAAGGGAAGGGTTTTTCTGAGGACAGAGATTCCCTAGGAGGGAGATTCACCCATGAGAAAGGTCTGGTACAGGGCTGCCCTGAGGTGCAGCCAGGTGCAGGGGCACATGTGGGCAGTGAGTGCCACAGGTCAGGAAGAGAGCACACTGTGGTCGGCCTGTGGGGTCTCCATCTCCTACAGCCAACTGTCATTGTGGCACTGGGAAGGACACTGCCTGCCTAAAGGGCAGAAGACAAAGCAGAAGTACCAAATCAGAGTGGGCTCTGTTCTTCTGGCTTGGTGTTTGGTTGTTTGGAGTTTTTTTTTAAAGGTGAATTCAATAGACTGATCCTCGTTTCAAAAGGTAAACAGCAGCAAAGGATACTGTGCCTGCCAGAGCTGCCTGGACTGGCTCTGGAATGATATCTGAACACAGATGTTACTCTCTCTCTTCCTTAGGGGTCCTTAAACTGTGCTTTTTGCCATCATATCCAAAGAGTGTGGATGCAGGGATGTAGCAAACAGCTGTCTCGTGTCGCTCGCTGTCTCGTTCTCTGCCTGGGCAGGGAGCAGTGCAGCGTTTCAGCAGGGGATGTCTGTCTGAATCTGTACTCTGCTCTGTGTTTATGTTGGAGAAATAAGATCAAAGCATCTGCTTGGAGTTAAAAATGGAGACTGTAATTAGGGACCTCCTCTCATTCCAATTCACATGTGCATGTGCATGTACTTACATACATACATACATATCCTGCCCTCATCACTGCCGCATCCTGGGGCAGGAGACAGCTCTGAATCGAGCTGTTCCTTGCCATGGCCATCAGAGGTCAGGGCTGCCTTTGAAGGGAAGTGGCTTAACCTTATCTGTGACTAATATGCTGTCTGCAGCAAGGAGAGACCTGAGATCAGGTGGTGATGGTGGCCCTGTTGAGCCAGAACAAGGCCCTGTCCAGCCTGGTGCCCTGGCTCAGACAGCAGTGCTGGAATTGTAAGAAAAGAGCATAAAACAGTACTGGAGAGGACTCCTTTTCCTGATGTCTTTCCAGCTGCTGGTGCTCAATGTGGAGGCACTTCTGAGCTCCAGGCTGTATCTGAATTGCAGTATGTAGTGGCTGTTAGATTCCCATGAATTTATCTAATTTTTTTGAATGTACTTATTCCTTTGGACTCTATATCAGTGAACATCCACATTCAACTACCAACTGTGTAAAAGGTGTTTCCTTTTTATCATAAGAAGAGCAATTATTCCATTTTCTTTCTCCATCCCAATCCATGCTAAATACCTCAATCACATCCAAGTTCAGCTATTGTTTGTCAATTAAATGAGTCCTTGTATATGAAGTCTCTCCTACTACAGAAGTCATTTGGTACCTGTGATGTTCTTGTTGCTTCTGCTCACTTCTAATGTACCTTTTTGAGACTGCACAAACAGAATTGCAGGCAATACTCAAGACATGGGCACACCAGGGATTGACAAAATTACAGAATAATGTTTTCCATTTTGTTGCCTCTTCCTTTCCCATTTGTCCTTAGCAGTGTGTGAGTTATCAAGTCACTCTGTTGTTAGAAGAGCCTACAGGGAGAGCCTCGCAGACTCCTTCTGGAGGAAGGATGTGGATAACAGGACATGATTTATCTGTTTAATTTATGTTGGACTGTTTGATTTTGCAAAATTAACTTCCTCCCTGAAGAAAGATGTCAGATGAAATTTTCAGTTGAAAGGTGCAAAGGGAGAGTGAGAGATTAGTGTTCAGAGCAGTGCAAAGTTGTGTGCTTTGATCCTTCTGCACACTTACTGCTCTTCTCCACCGTGTGTCTTGCCTATAGGGCACAGTCTGGGGGCAGGACTGGGGGACTTATCCAGAAACTGCCAACCAGATTGTTTCCCTTGGATCAGACCCTATCGAAGCTGTTATGTCCTTGGCTTTTCACATGCAAAAGAAGCACTTTATTAAAAGAAACAAGATACTTCCCAGAGTCTGACAGCTTGCATTTTAACTATCACCCCTAACAAGGGACCTTAAAACTGACCCCAAGACTTAATTTAACCATTACAATTCCATTAGTCTAATTTGTCATGAAACGTCTTTAACTAATTACCTGCATTTGTAAGTTAGTCCACATGTCATGAGATAAGAAGTCAAGCATAGTCATAGGTCACTGCTCTGGGCTGCCATCACATAACACAGACCCTAGATGAAAGGGAATTCAGAGCTGATAGGAGGAATCCAAATGACAGCTACTCAGCCAGTACAAGGCAGACGTGTCTGTAATGTAAAAATTGGACCATTGTCTTAGAAGTGGTGTTTTGGAAAAGATGGGGCATGCCCTCATTAGCAGAATAAGGTCTAGGAAGACTGAGCATTCCTCGTAAGCATTTGTCTTGAAGGTGGTAATTTGATAAATACAGGTCCCCACTAAAACCATTTGCCAAATTTGGCAGACAACAGTATTAAATATTTATGACTGAATTTAGAGCTGTCCCTTTTCAAAGAGACCCGATTATGTCCTGAATGGCACTTAAAAAAGCTCATTTGGGAACTTCTGTTGGTTTCCTCAAACAACAAATGTCGAAACAGAGGAAAAGACCAATTAGGAGTCTGATTAAAGGTTGCTCAAGCCTTTCACTGAATAGTTTGGATTTGGCTCCCTATTACTTGTTGGAAATCTGCCCATGAATTTATAGTGGGAGCTACAACATGCTGTGTGCCACAAACACCTCTCTCTCTTAGATTTAGGCAACTGTAAACTTCCCCTCATTTCTCTTGTTCCAGTGCCTGTGACATTCCCCTTGAGACTAGATGGGGAGAAGGATATTGTACGTGATTAATGCAGGATGAAGCATTCAGAAAATTTTCTCATTCTTGTTCCTGTTTCCTTCCTCACTGAGCGGAGGTGCAGAGGGAGGTCGCCAACAGTGATTCCCCCCATCAATACAGAGTGTCACCATCACACTTTTGGCTGCTGGTGCTGAGTGTGAGGGGCAATTAAATCCCTGCCTCCACCCCAGTTCCCTGTCCCTTCGCTGATCCTTATAGACAGTGAACACCATTGAATTCTTCACTTCCATCACTCATTTGATCAATACAAAGGGCCGGCAATGACACAGTTATACTGGTCAGGCCAGCCCTACCTTTGTACTCCCTAAGTACAGGCTCTGTCCAAGCCATAAATCACAGCTACTCTAAATTATAGAGGCTGCCAACACATCAGAGGCCTGGAGTGGGAGCTCCCTGTGATCACAGCAGGGAGGGAAGGATAAGGAAGGCCCTGACCAAGCTGTCTATTCTGTACTCAGGAGCTTTATTCAGACAGCAAGGAAGAGTGCCTGGGAGCCTCTGTGCTCCTCTTGCCTGCCGCAGTGGCCCAGCAGTGTTCTGGGGTTACCTGCTGTCCTCAGGAAAAATCGAAATCCTCTTTTAAAGGCCTTAAGGCAGTCACTGGGATTAGGAGGAAACTTCCTTTGCTGGTGTATTACTGCAGACTTTATACCTGCACGTACCCTTTTTTTTTGCATCCCTGTGGGGAGGGAGGACTGACTCATTGATTTGCATCTTCCTCTTACCCTCAGCCAGCACTGGGAGTGCTCAGTCCTCTGTGAGGAGGAGGAATGGCATTGCCCTGCTGTCCCCAGCTGCTGTCACACAGCCCTGCGCAGTCACTTCTCGGTGGTGTGAACACCATGGCACCTCTTTCTTCCCTGTGTGGAAGTTCACCTGCTATTTTCTACCAATATTCCTCCAAATCTTTCAAGATAAATGAATCTTCAGATCTCCAAATCTTTAGCCTGTCTGAAACCAGCATAAAATATCTACCAGTCTGCAATGAAAAATCACAGACAATCCATCCTTTCGATCTCTTGCTTTTATCCTAAGCTGATAAGGGAGGCCCTCCTGTGCTTGTCAGCTTTGCATTCTTGGTGTGTGCAGCATAGCTGAGGATTGCAGATTAAAGGTGAAGAGTTGAACAGGGAAAAAATGCAGGAGCAAAGCAGCTGTTTAATGAGATAGAGGGGCTTTCCTCTTGAAAACAGCTTATCCATATCCTGTCTCTTGGTAATTGCAGGGTACTTTCTTTATGGGGAATGCTAGCACTGTTTTCCTGGTTTAATATATTTTACCCACTTGCATGATCATCTTTTAACTTTGGTAGGTGAAACCATTCTTTATGAAATTGTGAGTGTCAACAGCATTTTTTAAAAGCTGCTTAGTTCTGTCCTGTGCATCTTTTGTCTTAGAACAAAGTTTAAGTGTGCCAGGAGTTAAAGGTCAGCCTGTAACTACGTTTGAGCCCTTGCATTTCCAAGTTTGGAAACTCCTTTCCACACAATCTGTCTCAATCTGTAACAGAACATCTAAAGTTACTAATCCTGATATTGTTGAATTGACTTTCAGTGGTAGAATGTGTTGTGCTGATAGTTAGAACCAAACATTTGAAAGACGAGCTCTGGCAGCTGTTTTAGCCTGCTCATATCACCATCTGTCTTTCTGCTAAAAATATTTTATTTTTCAAAATCTCCTCCCTGTGCCTTGCTCTGTTTTTCAGGTAGACCCTTCAGCTCCTGATGTCCCTAAAGATCTCAGGTGGGACAGCTTCACCACTGGTCCTGGTGCCATCATTGGTGCTGTAATTTGCTGGGCTTCACCTCCAAAAAGAGATCTAAGAATCCATCATTACAAAATCTGCATAAGCTTACGAGGTCCAGAGCAGCTAATACAGATCACTGGGAAATGGCTAATGCACATGTGCAGCCATTGTACCCACCACTGTCACTGCTGGTCTCTGGAGAGGCGCTGGGAGAGCACAACAGCCACTGGAGGGGAAAAGCGAGAGAAGAGAAAGGATTCATCTGCCAGGAAGAGATGCAGTCATGACTCTGGCTTGCTGTGATAAACAGCATGTGCTGCTTAGAGATCTGGCTCTGGACAGGCCATATTCCCCTGATCTCTCTCCAACTTGGAGATCCTTCTGCTGTGGTTGATGTGAATAAGTCTCATTCTTTGTATCACCTCTATTGCAAATGAGGTTAGGAAATGGGAACATTTCAGGGTTGGAAAGAGTGATCTGGGGTTTTTCAGATACCAGAAGTTCCCGATTTCTTTTGTATAGATAGTGTCAATGTTTATATATGTATAAGTGATAACAGGGAGGTTGGAGAAATGGTGGGATTTTGAGTTGGGACAGGAGGGGTTTGCTGTGAGGTGGGGGCTGCTGAAATGGCAGACTTGGGATCGTAGTCTGGAGAAGATGGATGCCTTGGCTTGAAGTGTATTGCCACAGTCTGAAACAGGAAATCATACTGGGTTTGAGATGTGGAACAGAAGAGAGAGAAAATCTGCCTCACAAGGGATTGAAGGAATTTATTTTAGGGAGTTGAAGGATTGAAGTAACTCATTTCACATGACTTTTCCTCCTCTATCCCATGCTCATGACTGCATGCAACAGTCATTTTTGCTGATGGAAATGTGGTCGCTGTATTTTCTGTCCCACTGTCATCTCCTTGTCTCTTTACTTGTCCATACAGTATCATATACCCTATGGCATCATATAATTAAAATAGATGATTATGCAGATGTAAGTGGATCCCTAAGGAAACTTAGCACATGGACATAACACCACAGGCAACTTTTAACTGATTATGCAGCTATAAAGAAGTTTTTTCTTTTTAAAATTAAAAACACCTTAACTCTTTTTCCTTCTTTTTTAATGCTAACAGCTTAACATTTTCCTCTCCAGATAAGCTCTGAAGTGGGAGAGAGAGAGCAGAGTACCTCATGGAAGTGAAGTCTGTAGGTGTATGGGTTTAGAAACCTCTGAAAAGCACAAAAATCTTTCCTCCCATTTGCAACGCCCCTCCCCCTCCATGCACATTGCAGCCCCTCTATGCATTTGGTTTCCAGATCTGTGATTCCCACCCTCCTTTTTATAAGCTGTGAATTTTTTCCCTTTCAAAGCACAGATTTTTACCCCCCTCCCATGCCCCCAGGGAAGCTTTTGTCCTGTGAGTGCCCTAGGTTTTCAAAGAATGTGGAAACTCCTTGGTTTATTCTGTTTCTGTACTGCTACCTCCAGTTCCTGATTCCTGTTCCTCTGTGGCCTCTGCTAAGGCAATCTGTCCCGAATGGGGGTTTTCTCTGCAGTTCCCATGAAATGTGGCTGTGTGCACAGGGACTGCAGCCTTCTAGCCAGCATTCCTTCTTGTTACTCAGAAGAGGAGAGGTATCACTTTTTTCCCTCTCTCCATCATCAGCCTGATTTTATTATAATCACATAATGCCAACACTGTTCATGTTTCCTCATCCCAAGACTTGGTGGATCCTTTCAAACACCGTGTTAATCCCTCTCTATTCTCAGCAGCACCTTTATGATGGTATTGCCTTTCCAAGCTACAGTTGATCTTGCAAGCCTTCACACCAGCTAATCCAACCTCTTTTGGCTTCTTTCCCAAAGGTGTAATAGTTCTAACAGGAACACTCAGCAAGGATATTTTCAGTCAGTATCAGTGGATCCAGAATTTCTTCTTTCCTTACCTACAGGGCTGCTCACCCTTCTCCATTACTAGCAGAGACTGTATGGGCAGCATCTCCAACAGTACTCCTCAGAGCAGCTTGAAGAAGTCTGGCAGATCATAGCAGAACTCTTCTACTTTATTATGTGCTGAAAAGTAACTGGTTTTTACACATTAGACACTAATCAAGGTCACCCCTTCATTGCTGTATGCTCCACATTCACTGCACTGTTGGCAGGAGGGCTTGCTCTGCTCCTGTGTGTTCAGGGAAAAAAAAACAAACCCAAAATAAAATAAAAGGAGAAGAAATCCTTTGGTCAACCATCTGTTGGAACAGAGGCCACGGACACAATACAGACACAAATGCCTGGATGCATTTTGCAGGTGTGCCCTGTGACCCATCTTTCCGTGGAGAAATTCACTGGCAAAATAGATTGCACTAGACTGTTCCTGCAACTGCAGTTAATCGTGCCTTTTCTATATTACTGCTGCAGGATTAACACAAACATTGCTTCTATTTTCGGGCTTATCAAAGGCAGCAGCACATCTCTCTAATCTCCTATTTCCCTGCTCTCTTTAAAGTGTTTAAATGAATGGAGCACTGATGAGCAGGGATGTGGTGCCAGCAGGGATGGTGTCATTTAATGCCTCGCTATTTCTGCTATTTAATGCCTGTGTGGCTTTATGTGCCCTGGGTGACTTGCAAACCATCTGGCACCCTCCACCCTTTCACAGGACAGACGGAGGTGTAGACAGCACCTTCATTTGTCTCTGGTTCCGAGAGTGACCAGCAGCAGTGAAACAGTACAGTTCTGATGTGCCTGCTCCTACACAGCCTGCACCTGCTGTCACTGAAGGACGAAGCTTGGAGGCCATGGATTGGTGACCCTTGATACCAGTTTGGATCTCTGAGCTGTGGGCACTTACCTACATTCCTGCTGGACTGGTTGGCACACACAACCTGGATTTTTCTTACAGCTGTAAAAAGCATAATGATATCTGATCTGCCCCAGCACCTGTTTGTGCACTGTTAACTTGTCAAAAGGTTTCAGACAAGCTGGAATCAGCAGAATTGCGTGTGTCATATCAGCTCCTTGTCCTAAGAGTCCTACAGCTGGATTTACAGTATCATTGAATCACAGCCTGAATTTTTAGCTGTATTAGTTACACAAATCACAAATACTTGGGTTGTGCCCTCCAATCTGCTAGGAAGTGGGCTGAGATCCACCCTGCAGCTTTCACACCACTGTCAGCTGGCATTAACTTCCAGTCATTTTTTCCTTTGAGGCCAGATTGAAATCAGTGACCTAGAAGTAAAATACTCTGTATTTTGTTAGCAAGCAGTCCCTGGAGTTGTGCAGTCTAAATTGGGATGTTTTCTCAGTGAGCTCTTTTGTATATCTTCTATGGCAATTGTGCTGTAATTACCACAATCCTCTTTCTGGTAGCAGAATTTATTAATTGCTTTCTACTTCCTCCAATGCATTTCTGCTCAGATCACAGTGAAATAAAGACTTACTTTTTTGTGTGGAAGGGTTATGATGTCCTACTGTAACACAGTTTTCTATGGTGACATAGTCAGAGATTATGTTATGGATTCACTGATATTCCTGCAAGGAGAGCAAACTGGAAACTGTTGGACACTTACTGCAATGCCTGTTAGCAGTACAGCCGTGGGATGTGACCCTGAAAATGCTCACATCTGCGAGCACATTTGCAGAAGTAAGGACTAGCCATGTGTAGAAAAATTTTCACAATCAGCCTTTGTGTTTATGGGATGGATCACTTGTGGACAGTGATGAGAGTCTGCTGGGAGGTGCTGGCTGCCCTTGGCAGTGCCATTGCTGGAGGTTCATTTTATTCACCATTTTAAGGAAGTGCCCAGCTCACATTGTAACTTTACTGCAGTCTGTTCATATGAATAAGTTATGTCTCCACTCTTTCTGGAGTTCAGATTCTGTGTTCAGATTCAAGGTCAGATCCAGTTGGTCACTCTGTGGCAGTGTATAATGAATTGCAAGCATCCCAGAATGTACAAAATTGGAGATTAGAAGCAGCTTCACCTTATTACCATGATAGTCAATTGCAAGTGGTAGTGCAGTGGATAAAGGGCAAGGTAATGTAACATGTGAGTGGAATAGCTCTCAATCTGTGTATTATGAAATTGTCATTCTGTGCCACTGTTCAGCATAAATGGACTAATCTTCAGTTTGAAAATGAGGAGAGCTTGACTGTTAAAGAATAGGTCATTTGGCTTCTGGCAGCAGCAGAAGATGCTGTAATATTAGCTGTAAGAACTTGTGCATTCTTGGTAAGGAGATAAAAATGATTAAATTGCACTGCTTGCTTCTCTATATTCTAAAGTAATTCATATTTGGACCTGGATTCATCTGAGCATTTGCATAATTCCTCAGGCCATTCCTATTCAGCCATGCCTTTCAGTTTGTGCTTAAGCTCAAGCAAGTGCTGAAGTTCTTTTCAATTCCTGGGGCTTCAGCCTTGCAGAACAAAGTCTGGGCTGTTACTTTATGTTTCAGTGGCTTCTGAGGTTGCTGTGCTGTAGCAAATGGAAGTTTGCTGTATTTGTTGTATTACAAGCCGAATACTTTTTAATGACTCAGAAAGGTTAAGGGTGAAGATGTTGGGGCCCTGGAGAGGATAATTTTTAATAGAGTCCTCTGTTGGAAGTCCAAGAGCCAGAACGGGGGTCATGTCTCCAAAGAGTTTCACGGACTCTGCAAAACTGGCAGTCACACTGGCTGCCTGCCTTCCGCTGGGCTCTTCCTGAAAAGGAAGGAGCAGAGCCAAGGGGAAGGGTTTGTTGGGCTCTTTGGGACATGGAACTCTTCAGGCTGAATTCTGTTCCAAATTATGCTCTTTTTCCAGAGTAACTTCTTAACTCTGGTAGGGTTGTGCCAGGTGGTAGCCATTGGTGATGTGAATTGTAGTTTTAACATATCTTTCAAAAACTGCAGTATTACCATATGTATTTCTGTGCAAACTTGGGAGGGAGGTGTGGAGAAGAACCTTGATATGCTGATTTTTTTTTCCTTTTGTGAAGCTGGAAAGTTCAAAATATTTTGTCTGGCATTATCAAGCTCTTGTGTGTCAGTTCAGTTTAGCAACAAAACATGTCAGCCAATAGAGTTCCACTGCTTTGTGAAGATGTGTGTGGGAACTGGAAATTTTTTAATTGGGATTGACCCCAATCTAAAATGAAATGTTTTGTTACAGCTTTTTATAGAAAATACAATGAAACAATTAACTTTTTTTTTTTTCCTTTGGAAAAAATAATTTTCAAACATTTGGTAGGAAACTCTTTATAGAACAGATTTATGGCCTGAAGTCTTGTTCACAGTGAAACTGGTGGGAATTTTGCTGTTGACTTTCATGTAGCCATTTTACTGAGGTTTTCTTTGCAGCAGGAGGGATTGTGTGATTCTCTATCTGGAGGTATTAATGTAACTTCAAAGCTTCTTGGCCCACTTTAGAAATAAAAATTATTCTTATATATCCCATCAACTTGTTGGAGGTCTTGCTTCATTGAAGGTAACATGATTTTTGTCTCTGTCCCAGAGAACCACAAGGAACTCAATCTATATTTAGTAAAATGGAGACCAGGAACATGTTCTTCTAATACAACAGTAGCAGAGGAAAGGGCAAATGTCCAGGTTAGTGCTCTGCTTTGCTGGGCTGTCTTCACATAATTGCTTTAAAATGTTTGTTCTGTGGAGGAGAATCACTGCAGGTCCCAGATGTAGATGTTTCCAGGGGGATTCTGTTTCAGGGCAGTGCTGTTTGCCTGCTCCCAGTGCATGAGATGATTCACCTGCTCCTGGATTTTCCTTTCTGTATAGCAGATTTAATTAACACCCAGAAAGCTCTATCTGGAAGCTGTTTTTCCACCCCAAACTGACGTCTCACTATTAACAAACTTTTATGAGCATGGAGCAGTTAATTCCATTGCTGAGTCCTTTGTTACCTCTTCTTCACCTGGGAAAAAGTATTAGCAATAGTGAGAGAAGGAAGAGAAAGGCCTGGAAGAATCAGAGGAGAGGGAAAAGGAGAATTCTGTGATCACTTTTTATGAGATACACGCATTTGGATATTTGCTAAAATATGTTTGTTATGTTTTTAGTAAGAAACATTAAATGAAAGCACAGTTAGTCCTGGACTTAACCTACACATTTTTCCTTGGTTTTAGGGCTAGCTCAGGGCCATCTTCCAGTTTTGTGCCTCAAGCCCATCTCCACCTGCTTTCCTGGCAGGTTGCACTGCTTTGAGGACAGCTCTGTCTAGCTCTGTGTGGTAGACACAAAAAGAGCAGGACCTTCCATGGAAGAAGTGATTCCTAGGAGGGGCCTGAGAGCTGAGTTTCAAAAGCATCATGTTCCCTAAGAAAGGCCAAATTTTTCAGAAGGGCTGAACAACAAGCACTCCTGCTGTGACAGATGGCTGAGTATTTCAAAAGATCTTGCTATTAAAGCTGGCTGGAGATTCTCTATTCTCTTGTTTTTGACAGGAACTTGGGCTTTCTGTTAAATATAATAACAGTGCAGAATGGACAGACTTTCCTTCCAGCATTCTATTTTTATGTGAGAGTTTTAATTGTTTTGGTCAGGGAAACTCTCACTCCTGTAACAAACTGATTTACAATCACTGTGCTGGAGAGCCATGTGACAGACCCTTCCCAAAGTCTGTTCCTGGCTTCTGACCCCCCTGGTGGCAACAGAGCTGTCCTGAAGCTCTGGCAGAACACAAGGGTGGGAAGAGCACTGGAGTGTGCTGCTTCCAGACAGGTTTTCTTGGGTTTTCTTTTAGGTTGCCTAGAGAGGGTTGAGTTTTGAGATACTTGATTTGGGATCCTGAACACGAGATCCCCAGTGGGTGAATGTCTTCACTTGTGGCTGCTCACAGGTAGGATTGGGAGTGAAAGGCAAGCTGTGTTTGTATGTAGCTGAACATGCAGAAAGTGGGATCTTGGAACTTGAGGCTGTTTCTCAAAATGTGTGCTTTAACATTTCCATGATTGAATTTTCCCATCCATAAATAGGAAGTAAATCTTCATCATCAGTGAAAGACTTACAAAGTTCAGTGTTTATACACGCAACTTTGGAGAAGCAGAAATACAAAAAACCCCACTTTTCTTCCATCTGAATGTCTCAAAGCTCTTTTAAACTGTTAATTAATTGAGCAGTCATAATGATATGCCAATGGGGACGAAGGGGGAGGAATAATTTACAGGTGGGAGAAATGAGGCATGAATGACTTCCTAGCCTTACCTGTGCCATGCTGTTAGTCTGTGTCAGATCCAGACAGATACCTTCTGTCCTGTCTCCTTTTGCATCTGTGATGGGTGGCTAGGAGCATCAGCTTCCCTCCCTCTCTGCTTCCTCTTCTTCTTCTGTAGAGAACCCAAGTCCTTATCCCCAGGCTGCTGTTTCATGGAAGTCCAAGGAGTCCATGTGGCTCACCTCTCTGAGGAAGCAGGCCTGAAAGCTGGGACATTTGTTTCAACTCCCAAGTTCCACCTACTGAACAGGACATGGCCAGAGAGTCAACTCCACTGCACAGGCGAAAGGATAAAGGAAGTTAAACTTCTGGGTGTTCTTAGAGCAATGGCACATTCTGTCCTGCCTACCTCCTCCTGACCTTTTGCACAGCTGGATTATGGTATGCTGCACCTTCTACAACAATTCAGTTTCTACCTTTGCTGCACTGAGCAGAGTGGCTCAGGAATATCTGACCCGGCTCTGAAATACCAGCTCACCTCTGAGAAACAACAGAGCCCCCTTTGTCACTGTCTCTTTCTTCTCTGTACTCCTGTATCTGGGGTCAGTACACTTTTGTACAGAAAACATTCAATCTTCTGGCATATATAGAATAAATGAATACAAGGTAAATTCAAATTGTTTAAAGCTTACAGAATGGGCAGAATAAAACCACTGCTTAGGAAAATACCCAGTGCACAATTTCATCTAGAGTTTGGCTGAGAATCCTGTTTAAACTTAGTTCTTAAACACAGCTGTGAAACTCATGAAGATGTCACATCAGTAGCTCACCCAACAACCTTGAGAGCCTCCTGGGAAGGTAATCACAGCACCAGTAGTGAGCAGTAATTCTAACAGGCTGCTTTGCTTCATTCCTCTGGCTACTCCTTGTCGAGCTCCTGCAACTCCAGACATGAAGTTTTTCTTCTACCCAACATGGTTCCAACTGCTTCTCCCTATCAGTTATTCATATCTGAAAGGGAAAGAAAAAATACTGACATAAATTGCTGGTCCCTGGATTTTTTTATTTAACTGACAGGGCTTATGGTTGCCTTCAGACATAGCTTTTAAAGTAGTTTTTAGCTGGATGACAGAGATAAGCCCTCCAGGAAAAAGCAGTGGTAAAGTGGTAGGTCATTATAAATATTTTGTTCTCTCTGTAGTCGTGTTTTCCATTCTTTTTCAGTTTATGTATCTTGTAAAAATTTTCCAGTAAATCTGCTACCTTCTATGTGGTGAATTTAAGCCTATTGATTTGTAGCTGTCCTAATTGCATTTTACAGAACCCCTGCTGCCTCTGGGACCAGAGCTTGAAAAGTCCTGTTTAGTGAAATGGATTGTCTTCCACAGGTCATTGACACCCTATATTCTGTTTTATCTAAATTAGGCAATCTCCACTATTTTTTGATCTAATCCCAAAAGTAAGGGGTGTGTGTTATGTGCAGATATAAAGCTTACACATAAATTTCTGTTGAGCAGTCATCAGAAAAGGAGCAGAAAGCAGGTAGAGCTTGCCCTCCCAGCTCAGTGCAAACGCGGGGATGCAGGGCCTGCTAACAGCTGGCTGTTCCGCAGCTCGGCAGGTGATGGAGTTCCCACCACTTCAGGAGCCCACTGCCAATGGTTAGCACATGCTGTTGTTAGAAGTCTCATCAGTCAAAAATGTCTCATAAATAATTTAGGGGAAAGCAATTAGCACACACAGCTGTAGTTGTTTGCAAAGTCACAGTTATACCTGCCAGGGCAATCTGGAAATGGAAATTTCAAAACCCTTTCTTGAAGTGGCCAGAACAGCCTAGCTTGGAGCTAGGGCTGATGGGTAGTTGTTGATGAGAAAGGAGCAAATTGCACTTTCATGTCTTTTTATGTGTAATGAAATCCAGGAGACAATTTTAGTATTTTGTGCATATTGGGAAAGGGATCAAAGGGATGCATAGTTCTAAAAACTCCTGCAGTCAAGGCCTTATCCTTTCAGAGGCTCTGCAACTCATTCAGCTTCAGAGTAGGGGGGGCAGATTTTAACAGAGACTTGGACATGCATTTTGAAGGCATCAGCTAGTTAGAGTCTGTCTATATGTACAGACTGCACAGAGAGGACAGGCAAGAGGAAAAGGAAGAAGATGCTGTTTGAAGTATCTCATCTGAGTATGCTTGCCTTGACAGATCGATGAGAGCAAATTGTTTGAGGACTTCTGGGTAATGATAAAAGGGAAGGGAACCTGCTCTTTAAGAATCTCAAGCAACTACAGGGAAGGTGTGAAAACAGATTTGTTTGTGCAGTTGAGTCCTGAGAAGGGGCATCAGACATTAAATCTAGAGATGACACGAGGCTGTGTAAATAGGGCTCATGTAAATATATTCTAGGAGAGGGTTAGAAGTCACCTACCATGACACTATATTGGGACAAGAGGACAGACAATATAACACTGCAAGATCCTCTCAGCATTTCTGATAGCTGTGCATTCAGTCATGGTATCTCTGCTAACCAAATGCCTAAAATATGTTCATCTTCACAGGATCCCCCTTGGCTAGGGAATTATTATTCTATGTTACCAGCTGGAAACTAAATCACAGTGTGTTACCACATGAGGCAATCCCAGTCCTAAACTCTGAGATTCCTTCCTCTTCCTAAGAGGAAGTTTGACACTGTATTGTGAAAAAAGCATTCAAATGTGGGTTGCTCATAGTATGAATGCAACAAAGCATTTCAACTATGCTTAAAGACCATCTGAATTAGAAAATACTGGAGTTAGAATTTGTAGCAGTGGCATTATTTTATTCTGCAACTCTGCTGTGCAAAAACACATCCCAGTTCCCACTGTTGGCTGCACCATTTGACCTGTTCTTCTAAATCCAACTGCCATCACCTGGCCAAGGAAGTAGCTGAGAAGCCCAAGAACCTGTCTGCCACTTTGGGGTGGTCAAGGCCTCCATCCAAGGAAAATTCCACGGGTGAGCCTTAGGCAGTAAGCAAAAGCAGCAGCTGCTCATTGACTGTGGGCTGGACGAAAATCCCTACAGTCAGTCAACAGGCTGCCCCAGCTGGTCTGGCCTCACAGAGACAAGTAAGACCTCTTGTAAGTGATATTAATTGGAGGCTATCTAGAAATCTCTTACAATAGATTTTGTTTGACTGCAATGGGAATTTTAACACATTATTGAATACATTATGGCAGCACACCTTCCTGGACTGCATAATGATTAGCTGTTAGTGTGTTTTGGTAAGAGGCTCAAATATTTCATTTGCTTATTTCTTTCTTTTTTTTATACTTAACTAGCTCTTAGTAGAAGTGGGGAATGTGAAGAATGTCCTTCAGAACTGCAGATGAATAATTGCTCAACAGCCAGAATTTCAGTAACTTTGAAAATCTTCCTTGAACAGAAATTCAGCCTGGGGTGAATCACTGGTCACTGGGGTGAATCTGGAGTATTTTTTCTTCTTGTGAGTTAATCCAACTTTATTACAATTTAACATGTTAGCTTGATGGGATCATTGTGTGGCTCTTCTTAAGCCAACTTAACAAATTTTATTAGATTCTAAATCACATTATCTTCTGGACCACAAATAAGTATTCAAGAAATGTAAGTTAAAATAATTATCTAACAGGCTTTACATGAATATCTTTCCCTCCTATCCAGAGAAAAGTGAGTGCAGAATTTGGATCACTATCCATTAAAAGCCTGTAGGAATATTTACAGGTATCCTTGAAACAAGTTGAGCCCTTGATCTTTATAACATTGTTGCAGGTATGTATTAACAGCACTGCAATGCAGAAATGTGAGAAACTACTAAAAATCTCAACTAGGTCAACTAAGGATGAGTTGGGATTTTATTCAAAACAATAGGCATAATGTTTGCATAATTCAAGAAAATATTCATTGTACAGGAGAGATGATTTCTGTTTTTAAAAAGGGGATTATCTGGCTACAGGGTTTGGCTGGGCTTTGCCAGTGACTGCACTGTACATGAGGGTAAACATCTGCCTTAGAGGATGGTATCTGCTGGGTCCAGAGGCTACCACCTGAAGTCTCCTATCACAGACCCATTCTGGGAGCTCTGCAGTCTGGATTGGAATGTCTCTCCATTGTCTGGTGAAAAGTTAGGGAAGAAACTGTTTTTCACTGAAGGTAAATTCATCTCCCTCGCCTTTGACTTGTAGGAACTGTCTGGGTGTGTTCATAATGAATGGAGAAGGAATGGTTTCTTCACCTGAAGATTCATCTTCTAATCTAGATTTGATGACTTGCCACTGGAGGAGGATATACTTTGCTGTTCATTTCAGAAGTCCTGGCAGCAGGGTCAGACTGGATTTCTTCTTTTACACTCTTTTGGTTAATACCACTGTGTTTCAGCACAGCAGGATCCCTGACATTTCTTGTGCTAGAATAACTCTGGTAACACTGTACAGGTTTTGCTTGGGATTTGATTTTGTGGTTTTGTGGGTTTTGTGTGCGTGGTTTTTTTGTTTGGCTGTTCGGTTGGTTTTTTGTATACTGAAGGAGCACAAGGACTCCTTTAATGAAACCAGTTTTCCCGTTTTAGTCTCAGCCATTAACAACAATCCATGATCTTAAACCATCACCATTTATCAGTGTGAAGTTCAAGTGCTTACAGTCACTAGCCATAGGCCAGCCACACTGGATGCCTTTCAAATGCAAGCAACTGATGCTTCAAACTACCAAGGTTCCTTATTCACCTGGGGTTCAGGCCAGCACAGGAATCTTTCACTGGACTCTAATGTGAGAGTTTACATTTGTTTTAAAGACACATACAGAAGAGATTAAAGAGGTTCAGCTCTTTTGGCAGTGGCACCATGGTTTTTTCAATTTTCCTCCAGGGACTGCATGGAAGCAGAGGTTTTCTGAGCACTTTCAGATCCCTCTGTGTGGTCAGGGTATTTGGCTTTTAAAAAGTCCAAGGACACAGGACGAACTGATGTCTCTGAGGCAGAGGCTGACAGTAAGTGCTGATCTTCTGCTTCATCTCTTGAAATACCTAAATCAGGCCATGCCTATGTTTATAAGATGATAGCTCCTGTGTTGGAGTGGCCCCTAGCTTGGGTTGGGGCATTCCCCTTTCTTTCACTTGTAACTTCAACTCAGAAAATGGGCACAGGCAACATTTTCTGTAAGTGCCAGGGCTCCAAATGTACTGCCTAGATTTTCTTTCCTTTTTATTTTTTTCAAGTAGAGATGAATAATCTATTTTATTTGTCAGTTCTAATCTGAAAAGCAAAGTTCATTCTGTGTCAAAAGCCTTAGGTATGGCAGCCCAGCTCCAGATGATATTGCATAAATGTCTTGATAGGACACTGGGAAAGGCTGACATCCTTGTCTACGTCATTTTGAACTCCCCATTTGACCTTACTTTCTCCTAGTGGATTCTCCCAGGCTAAGAAAAATCCATAAACACAATTGCCTTTCAATGGTCTGAAAACATGTAGGAAGGCCCCTCCAGCACTCTCATTTCTCTCCGAAGATGGTCTCAGCTTCTCCAGGCTCTCCTAAGAAGAAAGATTTTCACTGACTGAAACAACCTCATTTCTGTCCTACAGTGCCATGTTCTGTATCCTTCTCCATGTACAATTCTGGTGCTGCAATAGCTGTACTATCCTGCTGCAATATCCTGCTGCAATATCCTGCTTTAGAAGGAGTTTGGTAATTGCAATAACACTATCATTTGGGGAAGCTGATAATCAAATCTCTGCTAGTTTTTACCTCTTTTTTTTCAAGTTGCAAGAATTGCAACAGCTTGGTCCTTCTTGTCATTTATTCCTTATTCCATTTCACTCTTTTGTTTCTCATGAAACAACCCCTCACAATCTGACACCAGTGAAAGCCAGCACAGTGTCAAAAGCAAGTCCCATGTCTGGCTGCCAAGCAAAAGACAAAATGTACCAGTAGGATGCTGAGCAGCAGCAGTACTTCCAGGAGGCAGCCTTCTTCCAGATCTTGTCCCTGGTGTGTCACTGCTAGAGAGAACACAACCAACATGTTTTAATGAAGAATATTGGCAGCTGACTGGAAAAGAAAAAAACTATGTTTATTCTTTCTGTAACACGATTTGGACTGGTGCCCTTCATACATGTTCAGGGGAGATTCCCACCTATGCTTCCAGCTTTGACCATTTCAGCCCCTGCCTCTGGTGGTCCCTATGCAACTCTAGAGAAAATTGTTGATTGTTGTTTCTCTCTCTTCTCTTCTCTTCTCTTCTCTTCTCTCTTTTTTAGTTTTTTTGGAGGGTTTTTTTTTTGTTGTTATTGTTGTTTTGGTGGGGTTTTTTGTTGTTTTGAGGGGGGGTTTTGTTGTTGTTGTTGTTTTCGTTTTTTGGTTGGTTTGGGCTTTTTTATTGTTTTGTTTTTGTTGTTTGTTTTGTTTTTGTTTTCTCCATGTTGATAAATTCAATCATTCAGTTTCCAGTGAGCCTCATAGCTGTAGTGGCATAACAGGAGAGTGGAAGGGAACAGAGATGCAGGAGCAAAAAAGAGTGAAGGAAGCAAGAAATTCCTCTGCTGGCTTCACTGCTTAAATAAAGGTGGAATTGTACTTTATATTACCTGCTGAGCAGCTGCTGAGCTACAGAGCACAGCAGTGGTTACCTGCATATTTTCTGGGTTTCAGAAGTGGGCTCTGCAGCCTATGTTGGTACCATGACGACACTGCCTGTGGTACCTGGAATAGCTCATTTAAATATAGCCTGTACATGGTCTCCATGAGCTCTGCACTGTGCAGATATACAGCAGGATATAATTATGGATTTTCCAAGTCCAACACTAAACATTATGTTAGGGCTGCCTTTCTTTCACCTCTACAGTCCCTTCTGCAGTTATATTTCGGGCCTGTTGACTTCCATCTCTTTGTTTCCAAAACATACCTGCAGGGCAGGCAAGCTGCCCTGTCTGTGTCCTGTAGAGTGAGATCTGAGAACACACTCAAAAGCAGCAAGAATCACTTGGGACTTTATTGCTCCACTGTGTGAGGGCAGCCATCAGTGCCACAGCAGAGCTGATGGGCTCATTCTTCAGCACAACACTGGGTACCTGCACTTCACCACCTGAGAGTGGCCCAAGCTCTTCTGACTTACACACAAAGTAGACAGGGAGCAAGAACATTTTCTGCCCTGCAGCCTGGGCTAGGAGGTGACCACTGTAGGGGAAGCACTGTCCTGAAATGCCTGATATATGGGTGTTCACTCTAGGAGTTTGTAGTGGAGCAGAATACTGATGTCAATGCACATCATTCTCAATCACTAAGCATCCTCTCTCCCTCATGAAAATTAGCCTTCCCTCTGAAACCCTTGTCAATGTTGTAATTATGAAAGTACAGATATTTTAAAAGCAGTTGAGTAAATGTGCAAGTCGTGGTGGGTTTGTGCTTTAAAAGCTCTGCCTGTATTTATATAATTGGGTAATAATCACAGAGGAGGAACTGAAAGCATCACTCTGCAGGGGTAAAAATGTCAAAGGTGCCCTCATCCCCACCTCTGCCAGAAGTTGCTGGGGGTGAATTGTGCAGGTCATGGGGTAGCCCTGAACAAGCTATCAGAAGTCTGCCTTTAAAATGTTGTGGGTTTGGGGTTTTTTAATCAGGTCACTTTGCAAATCCAATTTGGAGTTTGCAGCATACATTATATGGACAGTCCTTGCTTTGGGGTAACCAGCATGTACTAAGATGTGCAGCTAGAAAATTGGCAACCCCTTAAAGGAGGTTTGTGCAGCTCTGCTTGGCTGTAGTGACATACAGCTTAATCTTAATCTTTATCGAGAATTTGGGGGAAGAAGAAATGCCACTTTTACTTTATTGTGATATAGAGGTCAATGTTTAAATTCTAGAAGATTCACTTCTGGGATATGCTGAAGTTATCTTCTTTTCAGAAGCTGCTGTGCACTTGTCCTGGGAGGAATAAGTGAACAAGTAGGAGTGGAGGCAGCAGAACCACGGGCAGGGTGTGAGCACATGGGGTGGCCATGGGGAGGGTCAGCAGGGGCAGAGCTTCTCCAGCTGACCAAGCTTCTCTTCATTAACTGGGCAGGAGCTGGATGTACTGAGGCAAGATTATGTAGTGGGGTTGTTTCCTCTCAGGGGAGCCTGGGCCATCTCTGTTGTATTATTGCTGCCTTCCCACCTCTTGTACCCCTGTGCCATAGAAAGATTAACCTCATGAAAATTCTTACGGCCTGGAAGAACTTCAGACTTCCAAAGCCTGGGCCAAAGAGTAGCCACATTCCATCATTATGTACATAGTTATGTTCAGGTTAGAGTTTGCCTGCTGTGCATGTACCTTTTTTCAAGCTTTTTTACTTTGTTGTAATTTAACAACAATCCTTTCCATGTATTTAATGACAAGTATGTGCTGAGACCTTCAGATATATCTGCCAGTAGAGTCTTTACATCACAACTTGAAGTTATGTGAAGGAATGTGCAAGTTCTTTGGAGTGATCCTTCATTTTATTCTGATTCAGAAGTGGAAAAACAGGCAGGGACAACAAAGAGCAAACTTAATTTTCCTTCTTAAACCCTGCCAGTTCGAACAATCTCTTGCTGAGTTTCCTGATGTGGCTATTCACATTCCTTCATGAATTCAGACTGGCTGTTAGCAGCCTCCAAATAAAACATGGTTATATGGAGATTTACCTTGGCCCTGTTCTTGCTTGGCGACATGAGATGCAGAGAGCAGCCAACTGGTTCGGCTCATGCTACGTGTCCCCTTCCAGCAACTGCTTCCTGTACAAGCCCACTGTTCTCCAAATTAATGGGATTGTTGCTTTAGCTCAAGATGCAGGAGATTTAATTCTGGTGTTTGTGTCAGCGATCAATGAAGTCAGGAAACTGCCTTTACAGAGCATTCAAAAGCCCTTTTATTCCAAAAGAATCAAATCCAGGCTTCTGTTAAATGCAGTAAAGGCTGCCATCATTAAAACATCGAGGCTGCAAGTTTGGCCACAAAAATGTTACCGTAATGCAGTTGGTATTCAGTCCTTTCTGTCAGCATTGCCAAGTCTGGCTTTTATTTATTTATTCATTTTCACAAGTCTCATGTTTTTCAGGCATTCCATAAAACCTCGGTGTTTACAGGCATCTTACTCATCTGAGAATCTCAGCTTCCAGTTTTTAAAGATCTGCTATTAGCCCTCACGGACAGGGAGGAAGCAGGAACGTGTGATAAGGCTGATCCTCACAGGCAAAACTAGAAGGCTCATAAAACCCCCCATTTAAAAAGTCAAATACGATTTTTTAAGAGGATCTCATGAACTTGGTCTCCCATTTACATGTCTCAAGTGCCTGGCGTAGACTGTACTAATGATCGCCTGGGTCAGGCCGTGATGCGAGTGCAGAGGTGCTGTGAGATGCAGAGAGCTCTGCAGCACTCAGATGGATTGGGGGAGGAATCCTCTTTCCATTTATTATATTCCTGTTTTAACTTCATGGCCTGAGCCTTGCCCTGTGCACCCTGTTTACTGTGTGTTTCATAAAGGCCAGAGGATTCATCCTGTTGCTCTGAAACTGTTTAGCCCATCTTTGGCTGGATTTACTGTTCAGGAAGAACAAACGGTTGCTTAGGAAAGCACTGTATTTACGAGAGAGTGAGGCTGGATTTTTTTCAAACAAACAAATAAAAGCCTGTAACTCTCAGCTTCGCATGGACTTTGCCGGCTTTTTTTGTTGCATCACCCCATTGTCTTCTCTATCCCTTCTTTTTTTAAATTTCTTTGTTACAGCATTTCACAACCCACGGCCTGGATATTGTAATTCCTGAAGGAATGCACAGCATAATGAATACTGCATGATCACAAAATAGTTCACCTCGTGCAAAGCCATAGCAGAAAACGATGCATCATGGCTGTTTCCCAATCGTCCCTGCTTCACTGATTTCTTTTATTTGGAGAAATTCTTTCAGCTTCTCCTCACAGGGGCTACCCAGTGAGAGGAAGTGTAACCCTTCTCCACCCAGCAACAAAAATGCAATGGTTTTGGAGCACTTCCAATTTCCATGATGTCTCTGTACAACGCAGCACAGAAAACTGGCCTGTACCTTCTTGCTGGGCTGCAGGCAGGGGAACTGGGGTACAGAGATGCCGGATGACCCACACAGGGCAGCACATGGAGGAATAAGCCCTCCCTTGTGGGAGAAACAGCTTTGCCAGACTGCTGGGGCCAGAGTTAACAGCAGAACTTTTTAATTTGGGGGGTTTTAGCAGCACTTCCATATATCGAGATATTAATTAATGGCTTATTTTAAAAGGTCAGGTTGTTGAGTTTATTTTGTAAATTGGGTTTTTGAGAAGCACTTCCACAGGCCGAGATATTAATTAACGGTTTATTTTAAAAAGTCAGGTTGGCATTTTTAAGTGTCTCTCTTCCGCGGCCGTTCCCGGCCACAGCGCCGGCCCCGAGGTCCCAGCAGGACCAGGGCACCAAGGAGGGCCGGTGCCACCTTTGGCATCGCGGCTCACGCGCCCCACGCGCGTCCCGCGAGGGCTCCCCAGAGAAGGCGGGCAGGAGAGGGAACGGCCGGGCCGGGTGGGGCCGAGCCCCGGCNTGCCTTCCGGCCCTCCCTGCGCTCCGGCCTCCTGCCCTGCGCGCCCCGCGCTGCCCGGGGGCTGCCGCGGGGCTGTGACCGGGCCACCGGGAGTCGGGGGGACACGGCGTGCCCTGGGCAGCACGGGGGGCTCTCCCCGACTACACGCTGTGAGAGTTGGGGCGTTGATGGGTTGGGAAGCTGTAGAAGGGAATTTTCACTTGTTACAAGAGCTTTGTTTTTCCATCATTGGGCTCTCGACCCCTCTCCTCTACCCCAAGTTGTCTTCTTTTCTTTGAGACTCCCAGTCTCTCTGCAATGTAAGCACAGCGCTTATCTGCTCCAGTGCTGTTTGCTCTCCCCTCCCTCAGCCCTGCCAAGCTATGCTGGCCGGGAAGGACAGGGAGCTCAGCAGCAGCAGCTGTGGGTGCTGAGCCACGGGACAGCAGAGATGTGTTCCCCAGCTAAAGGCTGGCTTTAACTAGCGTGCTCTGCCATTTCCAAACTCCACGTGTTCTAGCCCAGACTTCTAGCTCAGAAGAGAGATGAATTGCCTTTGGTAATAATCCTCATCTTTACGTATCTTTGCCTGTTGATAACACGAGAAGTCATCTTTAAATGCTGCAGGAAAACGTGTTTAATACTTGTGGAAATACACTGTCTTAAGGAAGGTCTTCAGAAAACATCAAGGAGACCCTTGACCTCGGACACATGCAAGGACCTCAAATGAAATATCAGTTTGTGTTCCCTTCACAAAGCTTGGACAGCAAAGTTTGATGGACTTTGTTTCAGCTACTTCCCTGCTTCTGCCTTGCAGAGGTATTCAGGAAGGAAGGGACAAAGCTTGAGTCACATTTCATTAAAATCAGGCTAAAGCCTGAAGATTAAAAAATATTTATATCCTTATGCTTTGCTTGTACAAAAGAATCTTTGGGTTCTTTAGAAAATTTCCATCTCTGATTTGTGACAATATTTCTCTTAAAAGTTCTGTTATCTAATATGCATATCTCCATTAATCTAGTTTAGCCTAAAGGAGGATGTTTCTGTAAGTAAATTATATCATCTTGCCAGAAATAAATCTAGTAGAAGTGTAGCCAGCTAGGTGAGACTGTGAGTTAGTTCCCAGAAGTGCTGGTTGAGAGAAGAGTCCATAGCAACTGTAGGAGTTGAGGCTTTGCAGTGTGACCATGAGGTCACCAGCTGCGTGCCCGCTGTGTTCCTGTGAGTCAGTAACTTCGGACTTTGGCTATTTTTGTATGGTCTTGTGCTAATGAGTTATGTTTTGTCAAAGTGCCTTTCCCTAGGGCTTGCTTCACCTTTGGGACAAAATGTTTGCTTAACAGTCCACAGACCTGAGCTGGTCAGAAAAGAAAGAGAAGAGGGGGTAGTTGCCAGTGCTGTGAGTCTGCTTTTGCATGTGCTAATTGAGTCATTTCAGACTTCCTGACCTTATCAGCTTAGCTCTGGCCACGTGGTGGTTTGAAGAGAGACGCCCTTCTCCAGCTTCCTCTCTTTCCAATTTTGGATCCTGCTGGGGGGAGGGAAGGCATCTTCTTGCACAGCATATCTCAGCTGCACACCATAGTCTCAGGCTGGTTTTCTGTTTCCTCCTTACCTCCTGTCCTTGAGAGATGCCCAGATCTCCACTGGGAAAGGCTGAACTCTGGGTGTTGTAAAAACAACCTCCCACGGAAGCAGGTGATGCGTGAGTTACTCCTGCCTGCACAAGGCCACGCTCTCAAGGCTGTCCACTTTTTTTAGATTACTTATGCTCTTGAAAAAACAAGCTTCTTAACAGAACTTCCATGTGTCTCTTGATCCACTGGGCACCCTGACACAGCCCTAGATGGCTTGTGGTGGGAGCAGCTCTTCTGCAGTGCCGTGGGTTTGTTCTGCACTTGTGTGGACAAAATGTTTCTGTGGTCTGACAGTTAAGGTGTCAGCTAGAAACCTGTGGTAGGGTCCTGTCAGCAGCATTTGCTGGGACTGCCTTTCCCATTTATGTGCTTTTCAGTTAAAACCTGGGGTCTCTAAACCTGCCAGAAATAGATGGGACTGCCAAGGACTAATGAGTGGTTGAACTAAGGCTTGTAATGGGTGAAAGGTATGAATGTAGAGTGTCTTTTACAGTGCTCCACTGAAAGTGATGTGAGTTGCAGCCATGCAAGTTGCAAATGGAGCGATCTGCTGATTGATCTAAGGAAAATACTCTGTGTGTGTGTATGCACTGAATTTGTTACTCATAAAGGATCGAGGGCCTCATGTTCCTCCATTCCCATGCAAGTGTGCAGTGCTTGATGGCAGCTTGCTACAGTCATGTTTGCTTGTAGCTTACCAGAGCTCTTGGGATAAGTATTCTGAAAACTGAGTGGTTCCCAAATACATTTTTTAAAACTTCGAGTACAAACCAAATTTATAATCAGAATCTGCTGTTAATACAGAGGTGTAACAGTCTGGGGTTGTCTTCATCCAGTGCAAAAGAGATTGTGCCTTTTAATATTTAACCATTTGCAGATGGTATGTCAAACACAGCTAAAGGGGTGAGTTACGGTAAATTTCTTTCACTTTTGGTCACGTGTACATCCTGAGCTTTTTGAGTTTGAGCTTTGCTGATGTGGTACTGGCAGCATCCCTGTGCAGTGGAGATGTGGCTTACACGAGCCAAACTACTCTGGTAGTGGTTCAAGTTCCTCAGTTTAGAGGTTTTTCATCTGTGTCAGTGAATGGGGCAAATATTTCACTTTCTCCTCAGGTTCTTAAACTTTGGGTGGTGCTTGCTTTGTTTTTGGTTTTACTTTACTCACTTCAATTTCTTTTCTAGCAGTGCACTTCTGAGCTGTCCTTATGTCTTGCTGGTTTATGGTGCCAAATAAACCCAGTGATACTCTGTAGCACTGGTGGAAAGTAAGTTCTTCAAGCAGCATCTTGAATTAAATATTTGCATATGGATTATTTTTTGTCACTCTAAGTAACACTGCTGTTAGAAAAGTGAACTGTTTCAGCTCCTAGGACTGGGATTAACTGCTCTTTGGAGGCCTTTGCTTTAAGGGGATTCAGACTCAAAACTGATTATGTTTGAGAAGGGAGAGGGGAGGGCAAGAATATTTTGCTTGGATTAAATAGCTTACTCAAACTTTATTCACACTTTAAGGAGGAACTTTTTTGTACAGAAAAGTTTTATAATGTGGAGAAATTGGTGAGGGCATCTCAGATGAACATGAGATTTTTTTAATCTTGTAAGTTATAATTGAAGCATTTTTTAATGATCTAAATTAAAAATTAAGCAGAACAGGTAGGTAGAGTAGCTTTCCTAACATCTTCCTTTGTTGCAGTTTTAATAAACTAGATTTCATTACACCAATCAGCAAATTATCTATTTCCATTCCTGTTGCAGTTGTGTGGCACCACTCTTGTCTCCATTCAGGTTTGCCTCAGGTCCTTTTTATTACCTAGAATCTGGTTCAGTGTTTTTCCTGCTGTGATCATTAGTTCAATCTCCTATGGGTGGAACAGTGGCAGCTGTAGGAATTTCAGCTCCTGTTAATCCATGGCCATTCAGAAATATTTTTTTCTGTCTGAAGCAGTTGGGAGGCTGTTGGGCTTGGCTGTGGGAGAGCAAGGAGAAAGATGATTCCAAGTTGTTCAGGAGTGTTCTGAAAAACTGGCAGGTAAATGGCACCTATTGCAGAGCCTGAGAAGATGAAATCCTTGCCTTCATCTGCTGTGCTGTCCTTGGAATGCTCAACACTTGCTGTGTTGGCAGAAGCCCCTTGTGTATGGGGCTCTGTTGAGAATGTTGAGATTTGCCTGGGTTTGTTTGTTTTACCTGGATGAAGTGTGGCTGGAATAAGCTGTCCTAGCAAGCCTGTGGTTTGGCTGGTGTTTGCTGAGGCCACTCAAGGAATGTTTTGTAGGTGCTGCACACAATAGACAGACACAACGTTTGTAGTGGAAAAGCAGGCATAAACTGTATCTAGGGTAGAGAAATATGTAAGTGCTAGACGAGCAAGTACAAGAAAATTGGTGTGATGAGATGTTATGTCCTGATTTTTCTGATAACTGAGTTATGTGGTGAGTAATAGAGGGTTACAAAAGAACCAGGCCCTGGTGCAGTGCTTTTATACTGTTAAGCTGTGCTGTCAGTGGAGGTAGCCAGGTTTCTTTCTTGGGTTTAGGTCCAGTGAATTCTGGACAGTTTGCTATGTGGTGGGAGTAGCTTACCCAAGTGATAAATTATATTCTTTGTCCTCTCTGCATTTCCACTCCCCTCTTACTCCTCCACAAAAAAAAAGAAAATTAAAAAAATGCCAACTGCTGTTTGCATCTAAGATGAGTAGAGTGGAAAATGCAGAAGAGCTTCTTAAGTCAGACTTTAAATACCTGGTTTTGCAGGTATAATTCCTATTTGCCTTAAAAGTCCAGTTGTTAATGTTTTATTTTCATTTATGGACTCTAGAGACTCCTTTATTTTTAGCTACATATGCCTATGTGTAATGATTAGGACAGACATGGCTAAGGCAAAACTTGCTATAATAGTCTGTAAGTCAGAATAAGTCTGATTGAGGGGCAGGACAAAGTCCCGTTCTGAACCTGAGAAAAATACAAACTTGTAAAATACAGGATGGGATGTAGATGATGAGGCTGGAGTGATTTGCATGAAGCATTCCATGTTATGTGTGCTGCTTTTGCCTTTCCCTTGTGTTTCTGGATTCTTCTAACTTTTAATTATTGTTTTTAGCTACCTAGTGAAGATAAAGAGATATTACTATGCAGGCTTGACATGCTTGTGTAGTCTCAGATATATCCTTATTGAACACTTTGAGATGCAGCTTTTTAGTGGGGAAAGGAATTTTTAAGATGATTAAGTGCTATGCTGCACTGTTACTGCTTTGTTAATGCAAATATAAACACTGATTATAGAAACTGATAGTGGTGGTGTCATATGGAATGAGGTGTTGCTGTAAATACAGAGCAATTATGTCAGGACCAAACTGTCATTCTTTATCTAGTCAGAGAATCAAAATTTCTGTGGCTGTTTGTGTTTTGCTGTTCCTTTAAAGGAAAACTGTGTGAGCATGTGAAGTATTTTCAGAGGCTGCTCACATTTATTGCACAAGAGTAAGGGCTCCTTTGTACAGTGCTGATGGGGTGGGGTACCTGCACACACTTGTTGATAACTTGGACTTCAAAGTTTTGTTTTTCAAAAGCCTTTTGAGTCAAGCTGATTAACTGTGCTTGCCTTACAGGCAGTGAGAGAGGTTTAACCTCAGGCTAGAGAGTCATGAATTACATATGGGGAGCATGGGATGGGTGGGAATGACCTGTTTATTGCTTTACCTCTAGGGAAGGTAAATGAGCAAAGTCTGTTTATACACCGAACCATTGCAACTCTTGCTTGTTTTTCCTTTTGGTGCAAGTGAAAATGTCTTGGGGAATGTGGGGTTGTGATTGGAGGAGGGATGGAATTTTAGATAGGCATGTGGCCTGAAGGATGTGCTTTATTGTTTTGCTATTATGTTACAGTCCAGATAACACTGAATTAATTTCCTTTATTCTTTCAGCTGTTTTTGAAGATCATAATGCAGCAGAAAAATGAAAAGCCATAGAAGACATTTGCTTTGGCAAAGAAGTCAGTTGCTGGCACAGTCTGGAAGATGGACCACTGGTTTTGGGAAGCTTGGGAAATACTGCTTCCAAAAGCAATTTTTCCTAACTTAGAAGAAAAGACAGAGTGCTTGGCTGTTTGTGAGCTTAAATCACAACAAACTGTACAGAAGACTGTGGTGCAGAAGGAAGACACTTGAGCTCCAAAGCAGGTGGGCTCCTGATGTGCTTCTAAATGCAGAAACCTCTTCAAAACTTACTGTTGAGTCATACAGCTTTCCTTACAAAATTACTAAGAGCAAAAAGATCCTGTCCCTATCGTGAAGTTGAAAGCTCATCTGGAGAGGCAGTAAGGAAACTCAACAATGAATCCTTTCAGAGTGAACATCCCTTGAATGAAGAATTTGAAACTGTTGCTGTTCTCAATAGCATCTCTGGCCATATCCATTATGTCTCATGTGGTTCACTGGAAGGTGCTGCCTTACCTGTAAAGAAAGGTAGTTTTGTATATAATAATGAGGGCAGCACAGTCCTGGTAGTTTTAAACAACTATAAAAGGAGATGCTGTTGCAAAGGGAGTGGAATGGAACTTGTGGCCCCTTGACAGCTCTAAAGAGGTCCAAATTTAACCATCATACTGTAAAAAAGAGATTTTTATTTATGATGCATAAGAAACTTTCTATGGTTAGGTTTCGGTATAGAATCATAAAATTCCCGAAACTTCGAGCCAGAGGCAAGACTTGCAAATTAAGAAAAATCAAGCGACGGTGGGTGCAGAAAGTTACAAGGGACCATCAAGAAGCGCTTGGGCGGGATTTTGAAAGTGGATTGTGTCATTTGTTTTCCTCCTGGAAATCTAAAAGTAAGCGTCTTTGGAAGCGGTACAGCTTGTCAGATATGAACAGTACAACACCCAAATCTCGAGGAGCGGAGGGTGAATTGTGCGCACCTGAGATCTGCCACACGCAGGATGTGTCTGCTGAGCCGTGCTCTGAGGAGCCAGAATCCGGAGGGCAGGATGGCAGTGTGGATGCTGTCCCACCAGAGCTGCATGTTAGAGCTTCTCCAGAGGCAGAGACCTTGCACCAGGTGGACACCAACGGGGCTCTGGCAGAGGATCATTGCTCTGATATTGTCATCTCTGTGACTGGAAAAGAAATTGCAGTTTCAGATCAAGATGGTGCAGAATCCAAGGAGGTTGTGGGAGTAGATGGAATGACACTGGTGCAATCCTCCTTGCAGGATTCTGATGTCAGTGATAATTTTGCAAATGGACCTTTATCCATGGAGCTGACACAGAATGAGGACAGCTCTAGCCAGATGGAAGTAGAAGGCTCCTTAAACTTGGACATTTTTAGTTCAAAATTACTAGATCATCCTTACTGTAAAAGTCCTCTCGAGGAGCCTTCACCAGAAAGCACAGGACCGAAATCAGGAATTCGGAAGGGAGGCAAAAGAAACAGTCAGAAAACTTCCCGAGTAGCTGATGAGCAGCTGGCAACGTGGCTTTGTGGTATACCTTTTAAATATCTTAGGGCATCCTGGAGTTCCTGAAAACTGATGCATGTATTGTGGAGTTTACATGTTGTGTTAATTCCTGTATAAAAATGGTTTCTTACTCCGAATTGTAAAGGTCACTTAGCATAACATTTGATGAAGTGATGCTGCAAATGGGAGAGTTGCATGAAGGAGGGACAAATTAATGTTTATCTGACAAGCTGTTTTAAGATTATTTTGTTTTAGAGAATACAATGTAGTTTAATTGGAATCTTTGTAGAAAATTATTGATAGAAATTTTAAATGTCTTATCACATGGAATCAAAAGGTTCAGGTTTTCAAGTGCTTGACAGTTATTCTTAATTTGGGTTTTGAAAATCCTAGGTATTCTAGTGCTTCCTTCTACCCTTATACTCTCTTCTCTTGCTCTTAAACTAAATCACTTAAACTCAGGTTGAACAGCCAAATATTGTTTATCATCCCTTAGTTTTCTCTCCAATTGTTCATAAATTAGGCTTAATGAATCCTATGAGACAATATTTTTTAAAAAAGTCAAGTCTAGTCTTAGCAAAGGTCCAGCAAAAAGGTTTTGGGGTTTTTCTTTGTGCTATGCTGAGCATGCAGTATTTGATAGTCTCTCTAAAGAGGAACATGATAAAAATAGTAATTGGTGTCTTATTTATGTGTAGCAGCATTCTACACACAGAGTAAGGAGCAGTAAGCTAACACGTTGTGCCATCTTGTACCATCAGTAACTTGAGAGGGGTTCTGATAACTTCCTTTGGAGAAATTCCCTTTTTAGAGTTCCATAAACTTTAAGCTGGTGTCAACGAGTGTTAAAGGAATTGTTTGAAGTTTGACATGCTCTGATTTTTCTGCCTACCTTTTTGTCCTTCAGTTTTGCAATTAATTCTCTAAAGCAGAATGTGAAGAAGGAGAGAGTGAACCTCAGGAGAGGAGTCAGCTTTCCATATCCGTATCTGTAATTTAGTGTGGGATGTGTTTCTCTGTGACTGGCTTTTATGTGATCCAGCAAAGACCAGATGCTGTTTGAGAAATGAAGAGAAACTGTGGTAATTCAGTGAACAAACCACTTCTGCAATGGAGTTTTATAATTTGTCCATCAGAAAAAGAGATATAGTCCTTCTATAACAGGCAAGAACCAAGGTTGTGTCAGGGTGGCAAAGGTTAAAGTTTTGTGGTCTAATAGAATAGTAACTTCTGAGTTTTCTCAGCTGAAAAGCTGTAAAGAATTTTAGTTGTGGTATAACTGTGTGCAGGAGCTCTGGTATGTTTAGGAGTGTTGGTAATAATTAACTGCACCCTAAAAGATAGTGCTAACCTGGCAAGAGTTCCTGGGGTAGAAACATGAAGGAGGTGCAAGTGTTAGAGCTGCTCTTGGGTTTTGAATTTCTCTGCAGCTGCTGAACTCAGACGTTAATGGACTGCAATGCTTAGTGCATTCAGAAGTGCTATTAGGTATCAAACAGCCCCATGGTAAATCCTGTTCATGATGGGTATCTGATTTTGCCCCAGGGCTGAACTTTGTATTCTCTTCCTTGAGTTACACCAGCCCAAGTGAGGTCAGTATCTTGCTGGAGGTCTGAGGCTCTGCTGCTCTTAGTTGTAACGACAAGAACAGTCCTTCCTCTGTGTATTAATAAAAAGCCTTTAAAATTTTTATATATTAGAACAGGATAAGGTACACTCATAAGCCCCATGCATTGTCTGTCTAGACTTCTAGCCAGAGTGAGAAATGTCCTCCCTGTCACAGTGTACTGAGATGTAAGGGATAAAAGTTGTTAGGCAAATATGTGGCAGAGTTGCAAGGAAGGTTCTTTTCCCATGAAAAATGATTCCTTGGGGTTTGATCTTGCTCTGCAATCCTTCCTGCTGTCCTTCTGTCACACTTCTTGTTAATATCTTCACTGCTATTCTCAACTCATTGTGTTTTGGGTTTTTTTCTTCGTCTCTCTCCTTTGGTTTTTATTCTTACTGCTGTTCTTCTGGCACTTTCTCTGTCCAGTGTTTCTCTCATCTTGCTTTTTTCTATCCTGATCTGGAAAGTTTCCAGGAAATGTTCTTAAAGCCTTAGTAAGAGCACACTGCCCTATCCAGTGATGCTCTCTGCCATCACAACCCAGCTTCAGAAGAGTCCTGGACTTTGGATTAATGCAATTTCCCTGGACTCTGATCTCAGATCCAGCTTTCTGTACACACCAGCTTTCTGTACACAGAACACATGTTTTCTGCTGCATCTGAAAATTCATTTTCAAGAGCTGGACAACTTAGTCTTTTTTCTCTTGTTTACCAGCGAGTGTTGAAATCCTGTTCTCCATTCTCTTTCATTCTCAAAGTGGTTTTGGATGCTTGTGTGGAATTTTTATCTCCAGCATTCCAGTCTTGTGTTTGAGAAAGAAAAAGTCTATTTCCTAGATTTTTCAATTCCTCCAGCATTCATCTCTTCATCATTTCCAAGTCAATATCTTTTGTTTCTGGTGCTGTGGTTGCTCAGTGCTTTCCAGGGCAGTGACAAGCTGACATGGCTGTCTGTGTCACCTGAAATGCCATCCCTAGGATCTGAGGGTAAAGGAGTTAAACCTGCTGGGAGTCTGTCTGGTGTCTTTTCCGTTCACTGTGGTGCGGCAGCGGAACTGAGCAGACTGCAAACACTGCCAGCTCCAGCTGCCTGCATTTGAGGAGAGTCATTCTGCCTGCCATAAGGACAGGATACTGGCTTTTTAATGAAACCTGTTGCAGGAACTGATGGCTTTTCACATTGCAGTAAAATGATTTAAAATGCTAATTGAAGTAGGGAAGGGGATGGATTCTTCTCTAGCACTGGTATAATTAGTTTGCTGTAGATATGTGTGTATATGGCAAGAACAGGGGCTGATCTTTTCCTGTGAAGCTGAGTGATCAGATTCATGCATTTTTATTTTTGTCCTTCTACATTTATTTTTTGTCCTTCTTCCCCTGCCCCCACTTTTATTTAATGTTGCCAATTTGAGCTTGGTTTTCTTAAATATATACTTGCCATGTGTGGTGCTGCGTGTTGGTTGGGTGCAGAATGACTGCTGCTTGTACCTGTAAGAACTGAGAGCTTTATTGGATTGGTGAACTCAGAAGGTTTTTATATGTTTGCACTTTCACTTTTCTGGTATATTTAAAGGATTCCTAGATGAAGTTATGAAGAAATATGGCAGTTTAGTACCACTCTGTGAAAAAGATGTCATGGGAAGATTAAAAGAAGTCTTTAACGAAGATTTCTCCCATAGGTGTGTAGCAGTATCACATTGTACACCTGGTAAACAACAATTCACTTGCATTGCTACTGCATGCTCTTCATCTAACAGCTAGCAGAACAGAATCCATTTGACATGACCTTGACTTGATTTTTCTCTACCTTTTCAATCCTGTTTTAGAAAACCTTTTATCACCAGGGAAATCATGAAGTATCGGGAAAAACATCCAAAAACCTCCACTTGCAATTTCCGGGTCTTCTATAATAAGCACATGCTAGATATGGATGATTTGGCTACACTGGAAGGCCAGAACTGGCTGAATGACCAGGTCAGACATGTTTGGTGTTTATGTGCTTCCCTAACCCTTTTTAGCCCATTTATATTAGAATACCAGTTGTACACCTTCTGCTGACATTACAGGTGCACAAGTTAAAGGAGTAGTGGGCAGTTTCTGCAGTGACATGTGCAGTAAGTCTGGAAGCTGGGAGGTGTCACAATTAGACCATTTTCTTTTGAGGGAATGATGTTGTGCTATTTTGATAAACTAGTGGCTACCCATATAGGTTTTAGTAACTTTCCCCATCCCCAGCTTGAGCAGATTACAAGAATGACAAAGTGAAATAGCAAACTGTGGCCCACAGCCAAAAAACCAGGCAGGCTGCAGAGCCCAGGGCATGCACCAGTAGATCTAAATTGAATTAAACTGCATTTAAGATTGAGGCAGACTTCAAGCAGCCAGTTACAGTCTCTCTCCAGGATGACCACTATTAATTGCAGAATGCTTGTCCTTCAGACAATGTGGCTCTAAAGGCTCCTCTCCATACTGCTGGTCTATGTGGGATGGGGCCTGTGTTTTATGGGCACTTGTGAACTTGGGTCTTAAAAAATTGTGATGTATGTATTTAACTATTTATTAACTCTTGCAGATAATTAACATGTATGGTGAACTCGTAATGGATGCAGTCCCTGAAAAGGTGAGGGGGTTTTGTTATTATGCAAATACACCTAATGAGAGATGGAGAGGGGAGGGTGAAAATTTGCACACTGCAGATACAGAATCTAGAGTCAACTCGATGGTCTGAGTGATTCCATTATAATATCAGATTTTCTACCTCTCCTTTACCCTTTTCAGTGCTGTTGCTCTTGTTTCAGGAGCTGACTGTATTAGCTCTGCAGGTGGTCTTTGTGGTTGCCTAATGTCACTGATGTACCTGTAGAAGACAGGTGCCCTGTTTTGGCCCATCACACTGTCCTTTCTTCCCTAGAGCTTTCTGTTTCCAGCTTATCTGTTTTTAAAGTGCCATATCCGTGCCCTTGCTCGCCAGCCTGGTGTTTCCGCTGAAATTTCTGACGAGGATGGATTTCTGCTGAGATGACAAACCATGACTGTTAGCATCTGAACCATGCACATGTGCTGCTTGCACTCACCCTCCCACCCACCTCGTAGCTGTGGGGGCTGTAACAGCTCAAGCCGTGTCAGCTGCCTGCCTGGTGAATGTGAATTTGTGTGGAGCTGCTTGGTTCCTTGGCAGTATTGACTCTGCAGGACTCTGTTTTGTGCATCCTCCTCAGAATGCTTACATCTTTGCAACTGCAGTGCCTAACTGTTGGTGGCAGTTGAGAGAAAGAAAGCAAAA
>VZRX01000997.1:256480-345485 GCA_013398075.1 Notiomystis cincta
GGCCTAACTGGTGGTGGAAGTTAAAAAAAAGAAAAGAAAAAAAAAAAAATCAAGATAACCCCCCCCCCCCCATTTTATGATTAAATTTGCAGCAGTGACAATTATAAAACCCCATCTGTTTACTAGTAGGGCAGAACAGTTTTCAGGTGAGACCACAAAGGAAGAACCAAACAAAGCCATTCTTAGATGAGCTCTGCACAATGTAACTCTTAAAATCCTCAAGCTCAGAAGAAAGAGCATTGTTGCTTTGATTGGAGGTGATGGTGATTCTTCATTAGTATTCTCTGTATTTCCTGAGTGTGTGCTAGGCTTGGGGTATTGGAGATTGTATCTGTTTGCTTGTGTCTGCTTTTTCTTCCTAGTGCATAATTGAAATCCTCATGGGAGATTTTGTGCTGGTACCTCAGAATGTGGTTTTGAAGTCTGTTGGCATAGCTAATGGGTGTTAGACTGTGTTCTCAGATGCTGAATTTTCTAACTTTTTTTTTTCAAGTAACAGCTCAAGCCTTCTACCACCCCTACACTAGCAGAATTATTAAAAACAGATGTTGCAGATTTCTATTTGTATTAATCCGTTCCTGTAATTGCAAGAAGCTAAGCACAGGAAATAATAGTGTTAACCTGGAGCTAGTGTTTTGTTTTTTTTTTTTTTTTTCATTAGTCTACATTTTTTTGTCATAAATGTCAGTTTTCACTTACCAAATGGATCTGTCATGCCTTAAAAATACTTCTCAGTAGCAGAATACTGTTCTTGTTGGTAGCTGGTCATAAGAGTTGAATACCAAAGACAATGTTGTTGGACTAAATCTCATAACTGTTTTGATCAATTTTCTTTTTCTGAGTCTCAGCTTCCAGCAACTAAAGCCAGAAGTTACTCCCTTCTCCACCACCCCCGCTTTTCCAGTCCAGTGTTTTCTTCCTTGTTCCCCATAAAGAAAAACAAAAACTAATTCCTTGTCCTGGTGTTTTTCTCCCAAGTCCATCCCCAACAAAAAAATTAAACATGATATGCCTGGAGATACAAAAATGTAAATAAAAATGCTGCAGTGGTTCACATCATATATTATAGAGAAATAAGGCTTATTTTATTAGCTTGCTGAAGAACAGCAATAGTTGAGGTTTGGCAAAGCCTCTGTTTGTCCCTACTGGGGTTCTGTTTCTAAACCTGCATTAAATATTGCCTCATTACAAGTTGTTTTGTATAAATTATCCTGGGGGAAGGGGAATGACTGTGCATGAAAATTACTGTGCTCATTCCTCTTCTCTCTCTCTTTCTCTCTCTCTCTCTTTTTTTAGGTCCATTTCTTTAACAGCTTTTTTCATAGACAGCTCGTAACCAAAGGATATAATGGGGTAAAACGATGGACTAAAAAGGTACCTTTAATATGGTGTCATCAGTGCTGGGTTCTGCTGGGCTGGGCTCAATCACTGACTTAAAGCTTGGTTACAGTGTGTTATTTGCAAAGGATGGGTTAGCAAAGGAGCTGTACAAAGCAGGGAGGGCTTGATGAAAACGGTAGTGTGGCACTATTCAAGTTAGTATGAGTATGTTGTACTTGGAATGGCTAAGTCTTCAGTGGGAGGTTATCTCTTTGTGTGTGTTTGTGCAAGTTGTTAATTTAACTGCAAGAAATGTCTCTTACTGCTCCTGACAGTGCCAGGTACACTAATCTGCAGGAGAGCAGACTTAATTCTGCTTCTTCCTTTTATCTCAAACTGGCATTCTTTGACAAAATCAAATTGTTTCTCCAAGTAACACATACCAGGTACTAGAAAGCAGAAGAGAGACCCATGGTTAATAAGCCAGACTGTTGTTCTCATGACAAGAACAGAATTCATCTTGTTATCCAGAACCCACACCAGATCTGGATGTGATATCTTCAGGGGTGGCTAAGGCAAAAAGAAATACTCTTTTTTTTTCTTTTTTTTTTTCTATGAACATTTGTCCTTTCTAATATGGGAGATGAGGCAAGACTAGTCAAAGGCCGTGTTTGAATGTATGATCTTTCTGCAGAAGTACTTAAATAGCACACATCTGTGAAATGCTAGAGATGAACTCATTATCCAAATATAAAATCTATTCATATAATTTATTAAAAATCTCTTTAAAGAGAGATGGGATATCAGTGCTTAATATTCCCACATATTATTTTTTAAACATTCTTTTTCTCCAGCAACCCAAGTTTTGTAAAAAAACCCAAAATTAAGGTAGGTTTTGGAAGAAGAATTTGTATTGTTGTTGCTGCTGAGAGGTACCCGATGAGACAGGACAATTGTTTAGACATTTACACTTAAATTTCTGAAGAATCTCTCAAGCCAGAATGAGAACTAAACAGTTTCTATGGGAAGGATTCTGTCGACTCCTTCATCCTGCAATGTGCAAGTAAGGGAAATTTGTTTCTGCTCTTTAAAGACACCAGAGTATTGCACCCTGTTTTATAAGTGTTCTCTCCTGGGATACAGGATATCCTATGCTGGCTCTGGCTGCAGTGGTTTCAGAGCTCCTGTTGGTCTCTGTCCCTTCTGATCACCCATCGGACTGGCACTCCTGATCCCTTGTCATGACACAGAGCTGACTCTGCCCTCTTGGTGAAGTGTATCTGGGTTGCCTGCCACCATTCTTCCTGTACATCAGTTCTTAACTGAAGACCCCACTTTTGGCTGCCCGTTTCCACTCTTGCACTGCAGGGTTGCACACCTGCAGTAATCCAGCTAGGGCCACATGAGGACCCTTGAGTTTCGTGTGGCTCTGCTGTTGCTGGACATCACAGAAGATGTAGTTCATTTATCTTACTCCAGTTTTCCTTTGTGGTCTCAGCTTGCTGCTGGCTGACATCCCTCTGCATCTCTCCAAGAATGATGGATGGTTGTGTAGCGAGTGTGCTGTAATCCGGTCAGGAAGCAGTTTCTGCAGGTGGGAGCAGGGTCGATGCTTGTCACAATCAAAGGACTGTTGTGAGCCAGGCTCCCCTGATAACTGCTGTGAATGCCCAGACCTTTTTATCTTTTCAACTTCCCATTGTTACTCAAGAAATAGACTTTTCTTTTCTACAAAAGACCTGCCTTTGCCAGTAGTGTTGCAATTATGTACTGTTCAAATTGCACACTGCTTAAAAAAGCAAGAAAAAAGCATAGAAATCTTCCCACAGGATGAGTTCATTTAGTTCAGTATTCTATTTTTGCTTATTTTCTGGACTATGCCACCAAAACCCCAGTAATTAGACACTAATTTCAAGAGGAGCTAGGAGAAGGAAGATCATGAAAGGCCCTGGCTTGGCTGGCTTCCAAAAGCATAAGGGCTCATCTGCCATACAGACACTGGGAGTGTTGCATCTGATCTACTTGTTCTGTACTTCAGGACCTTTTCCCTTGTTTGCTTGCCTGTGACCACAGTACATCTGCTACAGAGTTAGCTTTGAGAAAGAATTAATCTGCTCTACTTTCTTCCCCTCCTTTCCTCTGCTCGCCAAAGCATCCTGCATCTGCTTTCCTCTGGCAAGTCCCAGAGCCTGTGTTAGAGCAGAAGGGGTCAAACTGAAAACTTGCTGGTTTTGTGGGGTGTTTGTAATTACAGCTTCTTCATAGAATCCTGGAATGGTTTGGGTTGGAAGGGACCTTACAGATCATCCAGTTCTGCCTCCCTGCCATGGGCAGTGACACCTCCCACTAGACCAAGTTTCTCCAAGCCCCATCCAACCTGGCCTTGAACACTTCCAGGGATGGGGCAACCACAGCTTCTCTGGGCAACCTGTGCCCATGTCTTACCATCCTCACAGGGAAGAATTTCTTTCTTACATCTAATCTCAACCCATCCTCTGTCAATTTAAAGCCATTCCCTTATATCCTGTCACTCCATGCCCTTACCTAAAGTCCATCTCCAGCTTTGTTGTAGCCCCTTAGGTAGTAGAAGGTTCTATAAAGTCTCTATGGAGCCTTCTCTTCTCCGGATCAGACAGCCCTAACTCCCTCAGTCTGTCTCCATAGCAGAGGTGCCTCAGGCCTCTGAACATCTTTTTGGCTTCCTCTGGACCTGCTCCAACAGGTCCACCTCCTTCTTACGTTGGGGGCCTCAGAGACACAACACTGCAGGTGTGGTCTCCCAAGAGAGCGGTAGAAGGTGTCTCACTTTTGGAGATAAATTTCAGGAGAAAATGTTCTGTAATGAGCGTTTCCCTCTAAAGAGAAAGGGCTTCAATAACTCCCTTTTCTTCTGTCAGTGGGAGAAATGGATACTAGGGGATGAAAGTGAAAAAACAAAAAAAGTTAAACTGTTTATTAACACAGCAAGATACTCACAAAGCACAGAGAAAAAAAAAAATCGATCCTTACACTCCACCCCCACCTGACTGTGTGGCTGAGAAGCAAAGATGGTGGCTGCCCTTTTTTGTCTCTGGGACGGGGGGAGAAAAGCGTTCACAGCAGCTGGGAACCTGTTGGATTTCTGGTGTGGGTCTTCTTGCAGCAGCCAAAGTTGGTGGATTTTAATGTCCTTTCTCATGTCAGTTCAGCCCCTCCGAGGTCTTAAGTTTGGGGTGGTCCCCTGCCAGCTCCCTGAATGAGCTGAAAAACAAGTCAAGCCAAAAACAGTTCAAGGGAAAATAAAAACCAAAACAAAAAGCTGCTGAGAAGATTTCTGGTACAGCCTCCAGGCTAGGGGAAGGGAAGGGAAAAAACTTCTTGCTTCAAGCTAGCAGAAAAACCAATCCAACAAAAGGAACAATGCAGCATCCCCAGTCTGCGCTGTCCTGAGCACACCAGAGAGAGAGTGACTGAATGGCATTCCCAGGCTCCAGCCCCGCCCCCTGGTTCATCTTAAAGATACTGCAGACATTCCTGGGCATAAAACAGATGATTAGGGAATAAAGTATCATCATAAAATCACCCCAAGACAAGGGGCAAAATCTCCTCCCTGTCCTACTGGCCACTCTGCTTGTGATGCAGCCCAGGATGCAGTGGGTTTTCTGGGCTGTGAATGCACATTCTGCATTGTGTTGAGCTTCTTATCAACAGCCCTGAAGTCTGTCACTTACCCACAAAGCAGCTCTGAGAGAAATGAGTGGTGCTCACACTGGACAAATGTCATTACTGAAGAGATGTAGCAAAACTAAACTGAGGCTCAATTGTATTGCCATGATTATCTAAGAAATCCCACTTCAACACAGATGTTGCAGTGTGATGTGAGCAGGATTTTGTCACAAATAGAGTAGTGATTAACTGATACTGTACAAGGTTCTACAAGGTTCCTCAGCCAGTTCTGGACTGTAATTGTATTTTTGTGCCTGTTAATAAGTTGTGTATTAGGTAAACATGAAGAATGTGGTGAAGGAGTGGAAGGGGCAAAAGAAGACTTCAGTTATGGAGTGGCAGAGAGGAAACTTGGATACAATTAATTTCTTGCATTGCTGTATTCTGCCTGTGGAACTCTCTCTAATATGTGTTGTTCTTTTTGCCAGGTGGACTTGTTCAAAAAGACTCTCTTGTTAATTCCTATTCACCTGGAAGTCCACTGGTCCCTCATTACTGTGAACATCCCCAGTCGAATTATTTCATTTTATGATTCCCAAGGCATTCATTTTAAGTTTTGTGTAGAGGTAAGAGTGACAGCTGTGTCTGAAAAGTTTTAACTGTTTTCTTAAACAAAACACTCCCCCTTTGTTTCTGTTCAGCCATAAACTTTAAATGTGGTGTATCTGTCATTATCTTGCTGTGTATGAAATGAGAATCAGCCTGTCCTGCTGAGGAGTCTGAAGCACAGAGCTTGAGAGTCACACCAGAGCTGGGAGTTAAGGTCAGATTGCCTATTGCCCAATTAGCCTGACCGTGTAATCAGCACAGCTTTGGTGGCTCTGTCTTGTCACTCCCACAAAAAGCAGGAGCTCAAAGCCCAGTGCCATGGGGAAGCAGAAGAACCCCAAGGAGAGTGAGGGCATTTCTTTCATCTGTTAAAGGACTTGTGTTTAGGATAAATGATAAATTGTGGTCCTTTTGGGGATAGGTTGCCTGGGTGAGAGCACAGGACTGAAGATGCTGTAGTGTGGCCCAGTGGGATTTATGTGTTACTGTGCTATTAACAGCATGTTGCCTTTTTCCTTGGCCTGCACTCAAACAGGGTGTTTGCCTCTGGTTATAACCCATCAACCTTTCAGGGCTGCCACCTGAACACTGGAGTAAAATTATCAGTCTTCTTGATAAAGAGCAGCCAGAAAATTTTTGCTGGGCTTAGCAAATTGTAATGACCCTCTTACAAAAGCTAATTTTGTCAACTTAATTGCTTGCTTGATGCAGCAGCCCTCTACTTTTAACTGTGTGTAGTTGTTGGCTTACAGAAGAGTAGTAATTATTGTACCCAGGAGAGTTCCCAGCTAGGACTTCTGAATGAAGATAGTATGCCTGCTGGCATTTGCTGAGGATGAAGCTAATGTTTGTCCTGGGAGCAAGAGATCTCATGCTCTCTAGCTTGTGAATGTGCAGCACAAACCAGCCATCCCTCTCGGCAGCCCTACGGTCTCTCCTGCAGTTGCAGCATGGTCTGTCCCATCCATTCCAGGCAAGGTATTTGCACCTGAATGTCTCACAGACATGAGGAACTTTTATTTCTGCCTGTTCTAGGGGTTGGAGGGGAGCAATACCCCAAAATTCACTGTGATCCACACACTTAAGGTGAATATTTGTGTGCTGCGGTGTTTAAATTCTGCCATAAATGCCCAGCCTGTTTACAGAGAAGTAGGATTTGCTTAACCCAAGACCACAGTCTCATTTATCTTGCTTCCTTCTCTTCGCTTGTGTCAGCCTATTTTTTTTCCTGTATGTCACTGAAACTCTCCCTGGAGCTTTGTTGATTAGCTGCAGAACTCGAGCATTTTGTGTTGAGATTCCAGCAGGAAAACGCAGTCGTATCGAACGTAAGGGCCTTGGTGTCAGCCAATAAGCCAGGAAAGAACACATGCCAGGCTGCTCTGTTTTTGTCTGTGTGTCTGGGAGCACTCTGACCTCGTGCCTGGGTGCCACAGCGAGTCTGGTATGAAGTAGAGCAGTGTACAGTGTGGCTGAGGGGTGTTAGAGCTCCCCTTGATAGACTAAAATGAACCCTGATGGTAGAAGGCACAGTACCCACCAGAGTTCGTTTCTTTACCTCTAGATTTGAGCTCAGCTCCTAATGCTCGCCTGAAATTTTTCCTCATTGTCAAAAGAATACCAACCAAGCAGTCAGTGTCTCTCTCCTGTTCTTTAGTGGGTGAATAATGTTGCTTTTTTTCCCTTTCCTCTTTAAAGAACATTCGAAAGTATTTGCTGACTGAAGCAAAAGAGAAGAATCGCCCCGAGTTCCTTCAGGGTTGGCAGACTGCTGTGACAAAGGTAAATGACAGCACTTTGAGCCCTGGGGTCTGATTTTGTGGGAGATTTCATGAAGCTGCTTCTAAATTCATATATTTGTACAAGTAGTAAATGGGTTTATGCTGCCCACATGGAGGGTGCTGGGAGAGATGGCAGGTAGTTACACATGGGAATTCCAGCTCTGTTGCTTATTCAGCTCTCACCAGGGCTTTAGCACTTTCTGCAAGTGAATTGGTGATCTGATCCTTTCTCTGGACAATTAAAATTGTGCACAGCAAAGCCTGCAGCTGATGTTTATATTGACACAAGGTCAAGGACTGAATGAGCTGGAGACTCAGCTGCCCCCCTTCTCCTGAAAGAGCTGTTCTGAATGGATGGGTTTTGGTGAAGGAGGGAACAGGCTGATGTTGCTACAGCTGATATTTTATGTTTGCTGTGGATAGAGGGCTTTGGTCTCCAGGGCTGTTCGTGGCACGTTGCGTTTGATCGCAAGTAAACAAAGTCTGGCAACAATAAAAGGGAACAACTTGTGTGTAGTGTAAATGAGGGAATATGTAATTTGCGTAGCCATCCCATAATGGCTCCAAAGATATAAAACAGGTCATTGCACACTAGACATACTTCCAACAGCTCCCTCCTTGCACAGGTTTATTTTTAGATGCTGATACAGTGATGAAATGATTCCTCTCTGCACTCATGCACAGCCCATGCAGTCCATCCTCCTGAATTCTGTGAGGCAGAAGATCTGGGAGTTGAGAAAAAACAATTACTTTGCCCTTTCAAGTGCCAGAGACATAATAGCACTAGTGATTGGGACTTTTTAGCTCTGCATATCAAAATTGAGCATGTTTGAGGAAATAATGAAGGTTGAAAGTTATCATTTGAGACTGCCTTGCTCAGTTCTGTTGCCTGGTGATGAGCCATTTGTCATGTTCTCTGAAACCCTTTGGTGTGGCTGGGGGAGGAAAGCCACTGCTGGTAGCATGGATGCTGAGAGTAATCTTCCTCTAGGCCTGTGTGACTTTGCTGATACAGTTTTGTCCTGTGTAAAGTAGATAATGCTGTACAAACATTTATTTAAACTAATTGAGAAGCTGTTCTGTGTAGGTCACTAAAAGAAAATAAACTTGAAAGAAAGACTTATAATTTATTTTCTGTCCTACACTATACATTTTTCTAAATATTAGGTGTTATTCTAACAAGGTGTTGAGTGTCACCTTGCAAAGTTTGTGATGAGAACAAGTAATTACAACTCCAGTTTCTGGTGCTACAGAGCACTTAGCTCTGAGCATGAGAATACAGATCCTTATGCTGAATCTCCTTTTGGACTTTAAGCAGGAGTTTGGGAACAAAAGGATAAGTAAAAGGATAAGGATCTGACATCTCTCCGGTTGCTTCTTTTCCTTTCAGTGCATTCCACAACAGAAAAATGACAGTGACTGTGGGGTTTTTGTGCTCCAGGTAAGAGTATTCCTTTTCAAAAACCAGTGGCCTGTTTTGTTCATGTAGTAAATGTCCTTTTTTCAACCAAGCCTTTTCCTTTTCCTCAGTACTGCAAGTGCCTCGCCTTAGACCAGCCTTTTCAGTTCTCCCAGGAAGATATGCCCCGAGTGAGAAAAAGGATTTACAAGGAGCTGTGTGAACGCCAGCTAATAGACTAATAAAGTGCAGCCAACCTAATTTCTCTGGCATTTCTGACAAGTTGCAGCTGGTGTTTGTGTACTTGAATTTCTGAAAACTTCCATGAATTTTGAGCGATTCTCAGCTGAGTGGTGTGGCCACTGTTGTTACCTCAATTTTTTGCAAAGTTCTTTAATTGGCAGAACATAACAGAGCTGCCATAGAATATTCCTAATGTCAGTTTGGTTCTCTTACGTTCTTTCCTGTATTTAATATTTATTATTTCAGCATGCATATAGGCAAAGCATGCAACTAAAACCATGAAATAGTAGATTTGGGGCACCTTTGAGGTGTAGCTAGAAATGACAAATACAGGTGAATTTGTCTGGAAAAATAAAGATGCATGATATGTTTTCTGATGCAATAATGCTTTGAATGTATCAAAAAATCAATGCCATAAAAAGAACAGCTAGAACCTATTTGGTAGTTCCATTGTCCCTGTTGTGGCTGTGTAATACTGAATACCACATTTTAGGGTGTCTAAACTCATCTACAGTTTTAATTTGTGAAGTCCCCTTTTTAAAATAGTTCAAGTTGCTAATAAAGTTTGTTCTGTTAGCATTTCTCTGGCTGTCGTTTTCAGCCTATCCCTATAGATGAAAGCAGCCTTTGCACAAATAAAGCTTCAGCACTTGTCTGTATAATAGAAAGTACAGAAGTGTTCAGTCAGTCAGATGGATGGTAAGTTCCTAGATGCTGCAGAAGTTTCCATGATGTGTGTATTAAGGAGAATTATAAAGCTGGCCCTGAAGAGTCACAGCTTAGATAGTAAGATAAACTCCTTGGCTGTAACTGTTTACATCTCAGATGGCTTTGAGTCATTTCTCAGATCCACGATATGCAGTGAAAATGTACCATTTCTCCCTTCAGCTCTGTCTTCAAAGCTTGTTGTCTTTAACCTCCCGTTGGCTTTTGCTTTTGTTCAAATATAAATTAATTCATTTCTGCTGCATCTGCTGTTTGATTGTCTCGAACATCCCTGGTTTTGTCTGTGTTCAGTAGCACTGATGGGTCTGGTTGGGAGTTACAGCACTTGTGGTGGGTGCAGTACAAACACAGGGAGCTGATGTCATCCCGCTCCAGAGGGCTGCGAGCCCGGCTCGGAGCTTTGCAGGGTACTTGTGCTGGGCAAAGGATGAGCGAGAGCAGTGGATCTGCTGGGTTTTCACCTTGGTCTGTAAACTGTGATGTGCTCCTTGTTGAAGAGAGCTACTTCTGTTTGAAGAGATTGTTGTCTGGCACTGCTACACCGGCAAATGTCTTTGCTGTGTTTTTCTGCCAGATTAAGGAATGAGCCTAGAGGAAAAGTATTCTCATTGCTAAACATCATCTGCTGCACAGCTTCACTTTGTGTCTGTCCATAGCCCTGGCTTCTGATGGAGGAAAACCACTTTGACTTCCCTGTCTTGCAAATTAATTCAGACTTGAGTTAAGCCAGGTGCAAATCCCTCCTAGATGACGGGAGGGAGAAGGGAGGGAGTGCCAAGCACAGTCAGACCAGGAAGTGGAAGCACATGCACACTGTGTATGCTGTGCTGGAGAAGGAGTTCCTGCAGTATCCTTGCATGTTCCCACTTCCCCTTGTTGGCAGCTGGCAAGGACTGGCTTAATTTAGCAAGATAAGGAAAGCCTTAAGCACTTGGTTAGATAATTTAAACGAGGAACTTAATGAATCAGAAAGAACCTAAGACCCAGACAGGCAAGATACATCTGCCCATTGTATGGTACAGAGCACCCCACAGCACATGGTTTATTTGTGTTTCTCTGAGGTGTTACTGACAGGACAGCAGTACATTTTTGGGGTGAGTGCTTGCCAGCAGTGGGGGGTGACTTCCATGAAAATGGAAACTTGGGATGTAGTTTCTCCTGTGGGGTAGCACAAATAAGCCAGTGCTGCCATTCTCACTTCTCTCTGCATTGCTGTCACATGAACGGTTCCAGTGCTTTTGCTGCCATGTGGTGGGACTGATCCAGGCTACAGCTAACCCAGAGGACAGAGTTCTTGCCTCAGTGTAACTTGTCACTGAATGTATATCCCAGTACAAATGAATACACAGAATTGGGTGGCCCGGAAGAGACGTGGAGGTGGTGCCACTTTGGGTGCATGCAAGTGAGGCTTCATTTTCAAGTAAGACTCCTGGCAGAAAGGGAGTGGAACACAAAGAGAACTGCATGAGCAAATTGCTTTTTTTTTTTCAGAACTTGAGCAATTTGGTAAGGAAGCTTGAAAGGTGTCCTGTGAGACTACCAGCCTGGGAGGCTCAGTGCCTCAAAGAAAGACCCTTATTTTTTCGTGCAAGTTGCCATGTTGATGGATATTGCTCATTGCATGGGAATGTGCTGGAACATTGCACTACAGATAGTTGTTTCCTAAGGCTTGGTGCCTACTACTGGGTGATAGGCATCCATCTTGCTGTGTGTGAGAGATCAGGAGGAGTCTTTAATCACAATCCCCTTATCAGCAGCATCAGCTAAAGCGCAGGATTTCTGTGCACTGTGTGTTGAATATGGGTGCTTTGAAGCAAGTGCATGTGTGTCCCAGATCATTTGAAGGGAGGGGGCTTGCATTTGAATCTGCTGCCTTGTGAACTGGGGAACAGGGTGGGGAAACATGCATGTTGGAAAGTACTTCTTATGTGCTTTCTTGTCATCTAGAGGTTTCCTGACAAGTGTTCCAGTTGGTTATGGGGCAGCACAGAGGAGTTGCACTTCAGTCTCCAGCTGTGAACACACCAGTGAGGGGCCTCTGAAAAAAAAAGGAGGGGAAATTGAAAACAGATCTAATGTAAGCAAAGTATGTTGGTGCAGTGTTGAAATTAATCACAGGCAGTCGGAATCTCAGGCTCTGTAATGGTGTATCCTGTGAAACTGTACTAATTAACTCCTCCTTGAGAATGTCTTTGATGCCTTAAAGGAGATGGACTTCATAATCTGTAGTCATTTTACTAGTTCTTAAAACATTCAGAACTATGTAGAGTGTTTTTATTATGAGAGGCACATTTATGTGGATGTAGTTATGGCTGTTAGCAATTCCATTAATGTGATCTTCAGATTTTCATAAATCACTCTGAACTGGTTTGGCGGATGCTTAAATTTCACGACTTGTTCCAAAGAGATTGTCTTGCTGTGCTGATTTATACAAATAGTCCCAGAACTGGTGAAGCCTCTGCCTCGTGCGTGACAAATTTAAGCTACCTGAGTTGTAATAAACCTTAAACAGAATTGAAAATGAATTATCAGTTTCCATTTCATTTGCTTTAATCTATAGTTTTAAATGACTGTGCCCCGATACAAATCAATAAATGCAGAGTGTGGCCTTGATTCTGCAAGGTGAGTAGAAAGATGCCTTTTGCTGAGCTGCTGCTACTTGCAGAATGGAGGCTGGACCTTTGTGCTGTCTAATATGCAGTTGTTCTGTTCTTACCTGGCTCTCTTGAGTGTGAAGGTGATATTTTGAATGTTTCACATGCACTGATCACCAAGCCAGACAGGCTTGCACAGAGCTGCTGGCTCGTGTTGAATCTCCAGCGTAATGCTTAACCTACCTTTACTTTCTCAGAGTTTTGATTGGCGTTATCTGCTGTAGCATTTACCCAGTTCAACGTGAAAATTTAAACCTTGGGAAGTGCTGCAGAGTTAACTCCACTGAGCAGCCACTGCGCTGTGGGTGTGCTCTTGCATTGAATGAAGCCCATGTTCCTGTGAAGTAATAAAATTGAGTTTTACCATAAACCCTATTTTCTTTCAGCGGTTTGGTTTCATTTTAATTTTAAAAGCAACTGATGTGATGTTTGAGGGAATGTTTGTAGCAGCTTGTTTTGGGATCTGTGTTATTAGGAGAAGCCTCTCCAGTTGATTAGTTCAGTAACTGAGCTGAACACTAATGATGCTCTCTGTCTTGCAGTGATGTAACTTACTGTGGTTTAAGTTCTGACAATATACAAGATTGGAGATGTCACCCATTGCATAAATAAGGATGGAAATCTTGCAGTAGACACTTACTTCCAAGTTGGCATTTAAAAAACACAAATCTGTCAACAGAACACGTAGGACTTAAATTGCTTTTCTAGATCAAACTGCACTAATGCCCTTCTTGTATTGCTTGTGGATTTAGCTGTGTAACTATAGAGTTAAATCTTGTCTTTGCTACATTTTACAAAGCTATACAGCTTGTGAATATGTGATAATGGTGAGAATGAGGGCTTAGCAAATGTCTCTTTAAGCTGTTAATCATGAGACTGGCAACATCATTGTCTTTATTACATTCATAATTTAAAAATCCTATCATGGAGGAGGAAACATGGATGCTTGTTAAATATATTCTTCAGTGGAAAGTACTAAGAAATCAGATCATTAAAGTACAGAATCATAAGAGACACTAGAGCCTTGCCAGGAACAATAATTACTATTTATATGTAATAGGCACTGGGAGGGAAAAAGATGAGTCTGGTTTGCTTATGCCTGAACTTAATGGGTTTTATGAGTAACCAGCTAGAAGGATTTGGGGATTGAATTTCATTTCAGAGTATGTAATATTACAAACTATAGAGCTAAAAACTGTTGTAAACTGAGTGAAATATCTTGAGAAATCAACTGGTTTGTTTTCTCTCAACACAAGTAGGCAGAACATGTGCGAAGCAGCTCCTGCCTGAAATTCTGATGAGTTCTTAATTCTTGGGCTTAATTTCAGCATTGCTGGTAACTCATCTCCCCTAATCTGGCAGTTTGAGGTTCCAGACCTTACCTAAACACTAAGGTTACCTGGGGCTCTTTACAGGCAACTTTGGGAACTGGCTGAGAGAAGGCGGGATCAAAAATCTGTTGGGGAATCTGTTTGCACTTGGGATAAATGTGTTGTGGGAGGAAGGGCAAGGGAGAAACTGAGCTTTAAAAAAGAAGTATTTAACTGGATAATGTGGGTCAGGTCATGTTTATGGTATGTATAGAGCTCAATGCAGACAAGGAGCCGTCTTACTCAGGGAAACCTTGGAGATGAGTGGGAGCAAAATGCAGGCAAGAGATGCTTTCTGCAGGGATCATTGCTCTGCACAAAGGGACACTGTGTCTTGCTTCAAGCCTGTGCATTTTACATCAACTTAATGCAGGCAGCAACTGCAGCAAAGGAAGAAACTCCTTCTGCAGTGTTCAGCTGAACATCACGTTTGTTTAGGGCAGCTGGGGCTTGACAATTTATCCTCAGCATCTCTGACAGCTCCAGCCCGTTGAAGAGCTGGCAGGCATTGCTGCTCCAGGCAAACACGGGGCTGCTCCAAGGGAAGGCACTCACAAATCCAGTAGATTGCAGCTCACCTTTCAGGTCTGGCTTTTTTGGGGTTTCAGATTTGGGGGTTGGTGTTTCTTGTTTTGTTTTTAAAGAAAGCTGAAGTACAGAGAGTTTTAGGGTAATTCTTCAATTAGTATATTCCCTTTTCATTCAGGAAACTTGGCTTAGGAGATCTGCTCTCAGTTTTGCATACTGAAATGCTTCTGGTTCACTACTAATGGGCATAAAGGAGGCTTCAGGGCAGAATTTTTGGAAGAGTTTTGGGTTTTGTCCTCTGGTGAATGACTCTTCAGGTGAATGGGTTTTTTCCTTTAAAATATTCTTAGCTAAGGAAATGCAATGGCTTGAATTAATGGCCACTTAAGAGTCTTGTAAAGCAATTGGTTGTCCCCAGATGAGATGTCCTAGTCTTTAGAAGGGACTGGGAAGTATTTTCAGGGGATCAGTGCTATTTAGAAAACAGGAGGCATAAAGGTCCATCTCCCAAATTCACCTTCTCATCATTTTACCGGAACAAACATCAGAAACAGAGCATTTAAGTCCTGGTGTCCTGGTGCAGTTCTTAGCAGGGCTGTAGCTCATGGCCTTTCCTGGGGCTGTGGGGGTTCCCTGGGTGCAGCCTGAGTCAGATGGCTCTTCCCAGGGTACTCTTTGGCCACCAGATGTCACGCAAGGACCACCAGAGCAGCGTGTGCTGCTGTGCTCCAGCTCCCAGCCCATGGGTTGACCAAGCCATGGTGTCTCCTGGTTGCGTGTCACTGCCACGTCGGTGGCTGTCTCTCACACGTTCCTCAGCAACGTCTGTGCTGCACTTGCAGAAAGAATGTGTGTGTGAAACCACCCCCCCAGCACCACCTTCCACCCACCATCAAATCCACTGAAAATCCCTCTGTATCAAACATGTAAGTGTTTGGCTCCAGTGCGATTACTCCAGAGTCCCATCAATTTTACAAATTGGCCGAAACATTTTTTGGTAGAGAAGCCTTGCATACCAGAAGTCTTTAGTCTGATCAAACTGCTGCCCTCCCATAGATCATGACTGTTATTTTTATAACTCTGTATTACCGTGGCAAATGCTGGGAGGGGGGAGAAACCACATCAGTAGCAACTTCTGTCTGATTTGTGGTCATATGCTTATAACTTGACATGGTTTTGCAAATAACTAAACAAAACCAGGAATTCGTTTGGGGGGGGAGAAGGGGGACCTACTCAAAATGGCTGCATCAAATATCTTGTGTGGAGAATCTGAATTGCTCACAATTTGGATCTTTTAATGGAAAATGGTTCAGTGCAGGAATGGGAACTGGTTGCCCTCTGTTAGTGAGTTGAGGCTGTGCTGTGGCTGTCAACCACTGCCAAACACTGTGACAGCCTCTGGGCCATGAATTTTCTTGAATTTTTATTTAATTGCTGGTGTCTGCTCAGGCTTTATCCTAAATTTAGTAACATTCAGTGCTCACTTTTCTCTGCAATACCTTTATAAATTCCCATATAATCTGATCTCTAATTTTAAAGCCATCTGTCATTTTTGAGTTATGTATTTTCCAGCTTTAGAAGGTCTTGTTGAAGGAAAATTTAAATTCATGGCCTACTGAAAATGAGTTTTTCTTTAAATTATTCATTGGTTAAAATGTCTTTGAACTTGTGTTTGTGTAGCTGGTGAGTGGGGGGCAGATGTTGGGATTCCTGGATGGTCCTTGCACAGAGCCAGTGCTCTGCTCACCCCACAGCAGCAGTGGGACCTTGCTGCATCGACACCTCACCCAGGGATCAGCCTTCAGAGAGGTGTCCCCTATCTGTCACACGCCATCCTGTTCACTAGGTGGCATTGCTTCCCAGTCTAAAAACTTCTAAATACTTCATTTATTATGCTAATCCCCGTGGTGGATGGAGAGTGAACTGCACTGCCATGGCTTCACCCTTGTGTCCTTTTTATTCTGCTTTGCTGGTGGGATTTCTTGGGTTGAGTGACCTGCAGCATCCTCATCCCAGTTGTTGAAGTTCTGGGTCCAGGGAAGGCTTTGGCTTGGAAAACTTGAGTGAGCCTGTTGGGAACACTCTGAAGGTACTGCCCTGGCTGTTGGTAGCCAGCTCTGTGGTGCCAAGTCCACCAAAGTCATCATTCTCCTCAAGTTATTGACCTGGATTATCATCTTTAATAACAAATGTCAATGTACTTGCTGGAGCAGGCATGGTGAAGCCTTGCCTGTCCTAGAGTGGGAGTGAAATGTGCTGATGTGGGAATCCTTTCTGACATCAGACTGACCATGGAGGCAGCAGGAGACCAAGGTGCTCTGGAGGGAACTGAGGTGCTACTCCTCATTTGGGTGTTTTGAGGGAGATTTGCTCATGTCTTTTCCATGTAGCCCTGTTATTTTATTTTACATTCTTATCCCCTTCCTAGTCTTCCTTCTTTCCTTACCCCAAGTCTTAATTAAGGGCTGAAGCACAGTAGATTTAGGAATCCTGTCTGTTGCCAATGGGAATTAATTGCAGCCTTTTGTAGGCTTTAAAATGCGATTAATTTTGCTTTCAGAGATTCATTTTAGTAGCAGGAGTACTTGGTTTGTCCGTGGGACACATCAGGAAGGCAGGTGACAGGGTCTCTGTGAGGTGCAGCTGTCACCTCTGTAGGTGTCAGGGGGTGTGAAATCGCAGGAACCTGCGAGGCTGAGAATGACCAAACCCCCTGCAGGCGACTGCTGCAGCCGAGAGCAGGGTGCTGCCCCTCGAGGGAGGGGGGCCCTGCCACTTCCCAGCCCTGAATTCCAGCAGTGCTTCCCAGCCTGCAGTATTGATGGCCCTGTCCCTCTGCAAACCGTGGAGGTGCCACATGTGAGTTAAGACCTGCAGAAGCAGCTCCGTCCTGAGCTGCTCAGGACAGGCGAGTCCCACGCTGGGCCCAAGCACATCCTTGCTTTGCTCTCATGAAAGGACAAGACAAAGTAGTTCTTGAACAAGACTTTTAATGAACAAGCAAGATAAAAATAAATGTAAATTGAAGATCCTGTTTCTCATGTGTATTTTATTAAAGACTTCAGAGTTGTTCATTCTTGCTGTGTAGTATAATTGCTAAAACATGATTTGTAACCAAATATAGCTGCTTGCATTAAAAATGGCACTACTTCTTACTAGGGAGGATGATATGGTAAAGGAATGCTCATTTAAACAATTACATAGTTCAATTTTTGTATTCAAAACCTCAGCTTTTTCACTTTTAAAAAAGTGAAATTAATCTTAGATGTTTTTTAGCTTGAATTTTGTTGGACTGCACTTGGATGAAGGATGGTATGCAATTAAAATAAACAATATACTTTTAAAACTGGTTATATACAGAAATTAAACTTGTCAAACCATGTTTTGCATTTTGCAGTGATTGAGTACAAGATAATGAATGTGACAGATTCTGGTCACAACAGGATGATGCCTTTCATTGTCCAGGGCCTCTGCAGCCATGGGAAGCATTTCCAGAAGCCATTTACAAGAGAGCAAGGGCTTACATTTACTGGTTTAGTACCTACAGCTTTTTGAAATGGTTTGTGTGGCTTTTTCCCTCTGAAATTCTAGAATTTCTCACTCTCACTCTTCTGTTGTGGGTTCAGATTTGCTGGGTGAGCAAGAATGGGAAGATTCCCTATTTTCCCAGTTCTATCTGAGTTGGGCTGGATGAAGACCACCTTGCCCTACACTTGATAGCTGGACTGGAAACTGCTGGCATGAGGAGATGAGCTTTCTGTGTGACAAAATATGCAGATATTTACACTGCAGTAAATAAATCCATCCTTTGTTCCAGTCTAAAGACTGATGTGGTGTTCGAGTGTGGGACCCAAGGCACTTAAGTAACCAAGGGTTACCTGTCTTCTGCAGGCAGAGATGCTGCTCTCTGAGTGTGTACCCTGCTAAAAATCCCACATCCATCACCTGAAGTTGGCCTTTCTAAAATTCCTGGTTGTCAATGATGGGAGAGCAGACAGTCAAGGCTGTGCTGTACGAGGCTGGGGTCCCAAGGCCTCCTCAGTTCTCTCTTGCCCTCAAAAGGCTTAAATATTTGCTGGCTCAAGCTCAGTGTTTACTGGAAAGAGGATGTGTTGTGGCAGTCCTGGTGTGGGGAAAATGCCTTTTCAAACCTCCTCTCTGCTGTTTTCCAGAGAATTCAAGAGCCAGTTGTATATCCACACCTTTCATTCCTAAGTACCCCTCTCGTGAGAGCCAGATAGAAACTGTTTCAGAGATGTCTTTAAAAATCAATAGTCCTGGAAAAAAGTAAACAACTTCCTTCTGATTTGAGATGAATTCTCCAAGAGCTTGTGGATGTCTCTGGGGAGGATCATCAAAATCATCCTCAGCCCCACTCCCATGCCAGAGTTTTCATCTGGAGGGAAAGAACAATTGCATTTAATTTGAAATGCTCTTAGGAGATGATAACTTTTTTTTAGAATTAGAAATAAAATCAGAATTTTTTTAGACTTGATGGGAAGTTTTGGATACCTTCAACCTTATCTAAACAAAGACATTGATTTTTGGTTAGATGTCTCCAAAGCCACACTTCTGAAAGCTCATTCAACAGAATGCTTAAAGGTTTTATTTCTATCCCAAAGGTGAAAGAAAACAACTTCAAAATGTCAGAAATGCTGTTATCTGATGAGCTCTATTTTTTGTAAGGTCAAGAAAAAATGATGGATACAGTAACAAGTGTTTCTACTGTTACCTTTTAAAATATATATGTGATGCTCAAGTTCATAAGGCAAGTGTGTGCCTTTCAGAAGCTAAAAAATAGCTGCGTAAAGCCAGAGTCCTTGGTCTGTCCCTCCTTGTTTCTCCTGAAATCGATTTTTGTTTTAAGTTCTTCTGGTGTAAATAATTTTAATGAAAAGGAGAAAATTGCTAGGTGGAGTTTATCATCTGGAATATATAGGCTTAGATGGTTTCTTGAAATACAGAAGACAGGTGAGCAGGGCTCTGAATGCTCTGGAGAAATAGTACCCAACCCTTTAAAAGGAAAATAATAATAAAAAAAACCCCTTAGATGTTGTTCTGTAGTAGACTGACCTGGTGCCATCCTGTGAGAGGGCTGGGGCTGTGGGGGCAGAGCTGGCACAGCCTGGGTGTACCTGGAGTGTACCTGGGTGTGTGATGGAGCTGCCCCTGTGCCTTGGACACGTTGCAGGGCCAGACCCTTTTCTCACAGCCCTTGAAGCAGAGGCAAGAGCAGCTGAGGAGCCTCATCCTCCCCACTTTGCTTTCTTGAAACTGTGACCCCAAGAGATGGGGAAGCACATGTTTGGGGGGGGCAGGAGGGAAAAGGGGGATTTGAGCAAGGTCATGATCCATCCCACAATGGATCCATACAATCCATGATCACATTTGCTCTGTGCTCCTCATTTCTTCCTTTTATCCAGCTCTGATAAACACATATCAGTTTGAAGGAAAAAGAGAGGAAACACTTGAGGTAGGAAGGGACCTCCTGGGTCCCAGCCCATCTCCTTCCAGAAGAGGGTTGTATGCAGGAACAGATGTGTCTACAGAGTTTTGTGCTCTCCAACCCCTCTTTGTGCCTTTGGTCTGTACTGCTGGGAGATCCTCTGTGGCAGTGGTTCAAAATTTAGCTTTGTGTCTCTCTTCCCACTCCCCCTCACCCTCATCAGGGTCCTGTAGAGCATCCTCACCCTCCCGTGTCTCCATGCCAGCCTGTCAGGGGCCAGTCCCAGCTCCCAGCCCTGGTCGTTCCCCCCAGACACCCGAATTACCGTGCTCTGATCCTCTCCCTGATCACCTTTTGTCACCTCAGCGCTGCCCGGGGCTGTGGTGATGAGCCTCTTCCCGTCCCTGCCTGTGCCGGTGCCCGCAGCAGTGACCGTCCCCAGGGCATCACGGCAGGGAGCAGGAACCTCTTTGCTGACACCAGCGGGCGTTCCAGGGGGTCCGTAATGCTTTGCAGACAATTTTCTCTCTGTTATTGTTTTAAACTCCATGTTAGCCATTCCTGCTTCCCAGGTTTCCGCGTGTTTCAAATTATTTTCCCCAGAGGCATCGACAGCATTTTTCCAAATTGAATCTCATTTATTTTCTACCCAGGTTTCCAATCTCTCTGGGGCCCTTTGTATTATTTCTCAGTCCGCACTGCCATGTACAATATATCCTAATTTAGTATCATCTGTGAATTATATTACCATGCCCTTTAGTTCTTCTTCTATTTAATGAAGATATTTCCAAGAAAAAAAAAATCTAAACTACATTTTATTAAAATAAGAAGGTAGAGTCTTAAAAACTCCTTTGTGGGTTTCCAATATGAATTCTAAATCTTTTTCAAAGGAATCTTCAGCGTTTTAAAGAGAAATTAAAATCTTCCAAATACCAAAGTTCGTAGGTGTAAAAATTAATCAGTTTTTCAATTAGCTGAGACCTCTGTCCCTGTGTAGTGAGCTCTGCATAGTGCACTTTCCCTGACACAGACAGCATCTATGTACTTGAAGTAGATTTTTTTTTAAACCAGCACCAAACATATGTTTCAATTCCTCAATAAATTTGTTCCCTTTCCCTTCCTGACCTTTTCAGGTTTGCTCTATGTGGCTGTTCTAGCAAACATGTACCCTGTCAGGAATGGTGCTGAAGCAGCATATTTTAATGCAAACTATGCAGGCTTATTCATAGGAAGTGATTTTCAAATTCAGAATCATGAATATTTGCACTGTAAGGTTGATTCTGTTGTAGCTTTTTATTTATAAGCTAAGAAGTGCTGCCTGTTGGTGCCTGGCTGGGAGAGCACCATGCCTCTGTTGTGGGAGTGCACTGTGCTATGGGAGCTGTTTGTCCTATCAGCACAGCAGATTTCCAGCCCTGGATAGGGAAATAGCACTGGCAGCAGGCAGTTTGCTGGAGATTCATATCCTAAAGTATTTGCTGCATAATTTCTAGCAATGGGCAATTTCATGAAGACTATGATCTGCTTGTGAAGAGAAATAAGATGTAAATTGGATTAATAAATTGCTCTCTGCAAACGGTTTGCTGGTTCCAGAGGGCTTCTCTCTTTGAGAAGTGCTGGGGTCTTCAGTCCTCTGTGGTTTGGGGTTTCGACCCTGCTTGCAAACCGGTGCTGGGGGAGGCTTCTGAAACACCCCAAGCTTTGGCACATTCTGGCTGTACTGACCCATCCCACCCAGCCCCTGGCTCCTGCTCTCCGGGCTTTCCCCCCTCAGCTGGAGGTCACCAGGCTGAGCAGGGCTGCGGAGGCTGCTGGGGAAATTCCTGCTCTGTTTTATCCTCGAGAACGTGTGGGCTCCAGGGGTGTGTGCCAGTTGGGATGGGTAGTGATGTGTTTGCCCTGCCCTCGGGAGCGAGGAGAGCCGGTGTTGGAGCTTGGGAACATCCGCAGTGTCAGTGCACAGGCTGAGCTGCCTGCGTGCTGCTGTCCCCTTCGCGTTGCTGTTGTTTGTTTTGGTGTTAAAAGATGAGCCTTGTTCTCTGCAGGTGTAGGGACTTCCCCAGGGATGAGGAATCCCCGAGCTCCTGGGGCTGTGCCACCGACATTCCTGCCACCACCGAGGGGGATGCTCCGGGTGGAGCCGCCGGCTCGCTGCCACGAGCAGCTGTAGGAAATTAGAGGAGCCTTGGGGCTATTCTGGGAAACACTGAGGGAGATTCCCGAGGTTTCCAGAGCAGAAAACTGGCTCAGAACTGCCTGCCTCCATGCCAGGCAGGGATGATGTAGAGCTGGGCGCAGAGCCCTGCAGAGAAGGATGTTTGATTGACAAATCAATGGGATTGTGCAGGAGCGATGCAGAATCAGGGACCTCGAAGAGGGGTGCTGGAGGGACTGGCCCTGTGCTTGTGGACTGCTCAGTGGGCTCCAGCTGGATGGCTGGGACATCCCTTGTGTGGCACAGCAGGCTCCTCAGGGTAGCTGCCATGCCCCGCACGTGGCCTTGGCTGATACAGGACAGGGGGTGTAGGAGATCACGTGCCTGTCCCCTGGGTCAGAGAGGGGATGTTTCTTGCATTGCCTTGGGGGGTTCAAAGGTAGTCTTGTCCTATTTACCATCGCTTTGTGGAAACTTCACCCCTCAGGACTTTTCCATCTCTGATTCTTGCCTGTGGAGAGATGCCTGGCTTTGGAAAATACTCCTCACCTTGTGGACAGGGACATGGTGCCCTCTGATTTCCCCTGAGCAGAGGAGAGCACAGTTGCTTATCCCCCATACTAATCCCACGGAGCAAAAACCTTGCCAAAAGAGGGACTAGCAGCCACAACATGTGTGGTGCTGATGTTTGCATTGGGTCTTCTGCATGAGCACATACGGGTGTGGAAAACACCGGGTCCAGACACCTCCTTGGTAACTTCAGGTGTGGTGAAGCTGTGCTTCCTTAGCTCTACATGAAAGCCACCTTTTGTTTCCAAAGCCACCTTTCCTTTAAGTCCTGGTCATGATAGGAAGCTCCAGTTCCGTGGGCAGCATTGTGTTAATAAAGCAAGTGTTTAGAGAGTGGCATGTCCTTGGTGCCTTTATCCCAGGGGACACACCCAGACCTGTGCATCCCTCCTGTGCCATGGGCCAAATACCAAAGTTCTCTGACTGAGCTCCCCTCCTCCCCTTTATCAATAATTTTAATCGTTTTAATAATGTCCCCTCGCACGGATAGGATTACGATTAGAAAATGTCAGAGCCTTGTTATCATCTAATTAGAGTCACATTTCAGCAGAATAGAAAGGAAAATCTTCAGGCGCTGCCTTGTGCAGTGAAATGGGAAGAAAGTGATGATTTAAACCAGCTGTGGGCCGGGCCCCGGCTGCAGTCCCGGCTGGATGCGGGCACGGCACAGGACGTGGCCGTGGGCCTGGTCAGAGCCCTCTGTGCAATCAGTGCAAACTGCTCCCAGATCACTTTCGCAAAGCGAAAAACTCCGGCGCAGTCCAGTAAAAACAATCAGGCTGTCAAGTTTGCCGGCTAACAGCTGAGGGGGTCAGAGCAGCAACACAACACAAACCAAAATAAACACCACCTCTCTCTGCCAAAAAGCCTTTATCACTCTTCTGGGAGAGAGGGAGGCACTTTCAGATGGCTTTAACTTTTCCCTTTTTTTGGTTGTTTGTTTTTGTATGCTTAAATGTGAGCTGAGAGTTAGGATCTCTTTCCGCCCTTCCCCTAATGCCATTATGGCAGGCTGAGGTACTCTTAGGAGAGCCTCTTTGTTTGCCTTTTGCATGAGGAGATTGCAAAGGCAAAGGGGAGAGTGGGTGTGCTTAACCCCTTGGAATCTGCCTGGGGGTTTGCTTTGGCTTAGCTCATCCTTGGGCCTTTGCTGCACATCATCCCATTTGAGGAGGAGGATGTGTGTCTGCCATGATGCTGCAGTATCCATGTCTGCCTGGGATTTCAGTGGCACCGTGCCTGGTGGAGGGGAAGCTCAGCTCCTCAGGCCTGATGACCCCGAGGGCTGCAGCAGCACTGGGGTGATATTGTACAATGTTACTCTGGGCACAAATACGCGTTCCCGAGTGCCACGGCTGCAGGGAGAGTGGTGCATGCCCTGGGCCCTCCACACAGAGCCCTTTGGCTGCCATCCTGCTGGGATGTGCCTGCTGCTCTGCCCAGGGAGCTCATGTCAGGTAGCTGAGCAGGGGAGCCAGCAGGGAGCTGTAAAACTCAAACCTTCTGTGGCTGCTGTGAGCCTGGGCTGGGGATTGTGGTCCTGCTGTCATCCCAGTGGGACAAGCAGAACTGGCAGCACTTGGCCAGGTCACAGGGTGGGGGGAGAAAAATGGAGCATTTATCTCAAAAGAAATGGCTGCTTGTGCCTCACCCCACTCTGTAGGGAGAGAACCATAGATTCATAGAATTCAGACTGGAAAAGACCTCCAAGTTCATCAAGCCCAACCAAACCCAAGGGATACACCCCTTGCAGCCACAGTGCTTTGCACATGGGTTTAGCAGCATGAACACCTCTAAGGGTCTGGGCTTAACCACCCTCCTTAGAGCCAAAATGTCTTCCCCTTGTGATTCCTGCCTTCAGGAACCTGCCAAAGGAGCAGGAAGACTGTGGCCACCTGCTGTTGTAGTGCTTGCCTGAGGCTGGCCCACCTCACACCAGCATTTTGTGCTGGGAACACCTGCTGTGCAGAGGGGGCCGGACCCCAGCGCTGACCAGCCCCACATAATAAATAACAACAGTAAAAACAGCTATCATTTAAATAGCACTTTACATCCTCAGGATGCTGTAAAACCCCAACTGCTTAATCACAAGCCGCTCTCTTGATGTTTAGAGTGAACTGATATTTTTGGTCTCGGAGGAGAATGTGTTTTCTGGTGCCAAGAGCTACAGTGGGCTGTGTCAGCAGCTCTGCCAGGAGCAGGACAAGGCCACGGCAGAGGCAATTAAAGCTCAGGTGTTGCACCAGCACATTGGAGTGACCCAGCCCGTGGCAGGGACTGGTTCTGAGCCAGCACCCAGCACTGAGCCCTGCCTCCCCCCTGCCACTGCTCTGCAGCCGCCTCCAAAACTCCTGACATTTTGGGATTTGCTATATTTAAACAGGCGGACAGTTTAGCCCTGGCCAGGAACCCACCTCTGACAGTGATGGCTATTGAGAGTGGCACTGGGCTGCCCCCGCTGTGCCAGGGGCCAGCAGTGCCATTTCTGCCAGGCAGAGCTCCCCCTTCCCAATTAGGGGTGCTGCTAATTTTAAACGAGCTGCTGCCACCAAGTAGGAGCACTTAAAATATCATCCAGCCAAAGTGCCCGTGGTGAGAGCTGAGGGTTGAGTGTGAAGTGGAATCTCCAGTCCCTGGTATTTCAGGGCAGGGAGAGCTGGACCCCTCTGCCTGCTGGAATGGGCAGGTTTGGGAGAGGAGGATTTTCTTTGGATCGATGTTTTACAGAACTTGAGGAGGGAGAGGGAGGTTCCTTTAATCAAAGTGAAAATCAGCTCTGATTTCATTTTAAAACTTGTGAAAACATTTAATTCGACCTGATGCTAAGTGTTGTATTTCATTTTGCATTTTAATTAATTTTGTGATCTTTTAATTAGACTAATTTCTGAGAAAAAAAAGTGTTTCTCTGAAAACTGGAAGTCAGAAGATTTTGAAGATCATTTCTGCCTCTGAAACGCTGCTTAGAAGTGGCAGAGACCTTTCTAGAAACCCAGGTAAACTCCTGCCTTTAAAGAGTTTACAAATGTCATGGGAGTTAAACCTAAGGAGTGCTTTTAAAAAGGACCCTTGTTCCTCAGCAAGTAAGCACTGCTGCCTGTGATCCTGGGATGAAAGGAAAGAGGGTCTCTTCTCAGACCTTTCCTGCTCCTCAAAAAATTCAGGGCACTTGTGGGTATAGAGGGAGCCTGGAGCCCATCACTGGCCAAGGGCCTTGTTACTTTAGGAAACCCCAGGAATGGCAAAATCTCACACTGCCCAAGTCACTGCTCGTAAAGGAACACAGCAAAGGACCCAGCATGGAGCCACTTGGGATGTTTCCCACTGAAGAGGCTTTTGTTCCCCCATGTTGTTTAGCTGCTGCAGGGGTCAGTTTGAGGATGAGTCCACCTGGAGAGCCTTCAGTGCAGTAGCCAGAGGGCTGAGCCTCCACCAGCTCCAGCTTCAAGCCCTGCTGGCACTGTGAGAATCCAAGGTCATCTGACATTGCTCAGATCTTAGTTTTGCTTTAATGCATCACTTTTTCCAGTCAATTAACAAAATAGAATCACAGATTTTAAAATACATACATCTTTACAAAGTATTATGGCCAGTAAATCCCACTCTGAGGTCCCATGGATTTCCTCAAGCCATCTGGGCACACCTAAGCTCGATGCATTCTTGTGTGTAGAGGCAAAAAAAAAAAATTCTTTAGAGAAAAGTGTTAAAAATGTCAATGGATGTCTGTAGCTGCAGCACAGGCTTGGGGACAGATCCTCAGCTGCTGCTCTGCTGCTGGCCCTCATCACACCAGAGTTACCAATGCCTGTATGGAGACCTTCAGACCACACTGAGCCTTAAATGAGGAACTTGCTTGTCTGCTGACCTTCATCAGGGCACAGCAGGGCTTCTCCAAGAGTCCCCTGCCCTGTAGGGCTAAGTATGTGTCACCCTGGAATACTGTTCCCTGCTCAGTGCTCTGCCAAGGCAGCTCCAGCCCCCTCCAGGTGCTCCTGAACTTGTGGTGGGTCTCATCTGCTCAGGCTCCAGGGACTGGTGACATCTACCTGCCTGATGCTGATGTAGGAGAACAGGCTCACACAGTTACAGCCAGACACAACCTCCAACTCCACCATAGCCACAGCTCCCGTTTAAAAACCTGCAGGTGATGGGACAAAGGTGCCATCCAAGGGCAGAAGGACCCTGATTGATGAGGATCCCAGGAGATGAAGGGAGGCTTTGGGAAACTAAAAAATCATTTGGGAATTTAGCAACACCCTCATCCCCGGCAGAGCTTATCACAGGGCTGTTCCTTTTTCTAGAGCCCTGTTGATGTTTCACATCTATTAACTTCAGTTTTTAATTGGATTGTGGGTATCCATCCAGCTTTGTCCAGCTGGGACATTTGGGAAGCCTGCTATTGTACATGATATTGAAAGGAGAACAGGTACCAGATACTTCAACTACTTTTAGGAAGTTTAGACTGCATTTTGGGAAGTCTTAGGGCTGCATTAGCAGGAGGTAATTTTATGCAGCATGACAGGGGCACTCGAATAAACTCTGACCCTCGGTGGGCACAGAGAAGGGCTTTACTGAATGTGTGTGCCCTTGGATTGACTCAGCTGGTGGAATGTGTTTTCCTGTACCACTGCCCTGCTCCGAGCCACCCCCAGAGCCTTTTCTTCATGCTGGTATTCCTGGGTGTATTTTCTCTGCTCGGTGATTAGAAGTCAGCACTCTGAGGCTGCAGAACAAAACACTTTCCTTGAGATGGCATTTGCATTTGAAAGGCAGGATGGCTGTTCCAGGGACTTCACTACTTCACTAACTTCTTCTGTACAGTCTCCTGGCTCCGTTCTCACAGTGCTTAATTTGGGGCTCCGTGCTCTGATCCCAGCGACCTGCATCTGGCTCGAAGCCAGCCTTAATTGCCCTGTCTCGGGGTGGCTGGGAGAACCATCCAGCTCCAGCACAAATTACAGTGCTCTGAGGACAGCTGCAATTTCTGTCCTGCTGCCCCCAGTTCCTGGGAACTCTCCTGGCAATCAGCAAATGATGTGACTCACGTTCAAAGAAGCCAGATCCACTCCAGCCTAGCATGATATTTTGATTAGTAAGAGGCTGGTATAAGAGCTGAGAGGTTCCTGTGTGTGTGACAAGCTGTGAGCATTATTCCCCCACTGCACCAGCCTCTAGCTCACTGCTGTAGCTTTAGGGAGCGAGTAAGGACCAAGTTGGGGTGCACACTTGCACCTCACCTTCCCTGCCATGGGGTGAGGAGCTCCTGCTGGCCAGCCACCCCAGCAGGACACTCACAGCCCTGCTTTCCCTGCAGGACTGCGCTTGGTCTCCTTGGGACAGGTTTGGTGATGGAAGCAGGGCTCTGGTGGCAAAGCTGTGTAACCCAGCACTGCCTGGCCCCTCCTTTCTTTGCAAGAAAATTTTACAGCTGGAAGTCAGGCTTTGTTTGCCCAGAAACCCAGGCAGTTTGCAGGAGAATGACTTAGGTCCCCAGATGTGTAGGTGAGATGGGAAATTGCAAATGCTCACACCTATAAATGTGTGTGTGAGCTGGGACGTGCTCAGAAATGCTCACTTTCATCAGCTCTACCTAGTTCTGGAGATGCCTGGTTAATTTATCAACTGAGAAGCTGCATCTCGCTAAAAGTCTCATTTCCATATTCTTTCCAGATGGTCAAGATGCCACAGAGACAGTTTCTAAGTAAATAACTTGCTTCTTCATGCAACCCACTGCCAGTCTCCCAAGTAGCTGCCCCAGATGGCTGGAGCATCCGAGACGGTACCTGGGTTGTGAAGGGAAGTGCCGCGTCGCATGAATAATAGACACGGGGTGGCTGTGGCTTGGTCCAGCAAATTCTCTGCTTGCAGCTCCAGATTTGGGATGGAGAACTGCTGGGAAATCACAATGCCCCTTCCTGTGTGTTGGTCCAGCAGAGCTGGGAGGTGTTTTGGTGGCACTGGGGATGGGGATGCCCCGTGGCTGGGCTGGGGTGCTGCAGTGCCGGCAGCGCTGAGCTGCGGCTCCTTACGGCTTCTCTTTGCGCCGCTGTCTGATCGCGAGTTAAAACCGAAAGGTTAAAAGCATTTAATTATGCTGATGCTTTCCCAGTGGATTAAACAAGAGGATAAATAGACTACAGCGTGTTATTTTGGATTTGATTTTGTTTTTTAAACAAGGGGAGGGAGGCGGGAGGCTGCGGCTCCTTGGCAGCTGTCACACGTTCCGCTTTTGATGGTGTCAGTTGTGTCTGTGAGGAGGTGTTTCTCTTGCCACTGTCAGCATTTTCCGGGGGAGGCTGAATTCATTGATACAGTCTGTTTGCTGTCCACATATTCACAGTTCATGTGTTACATTTTACATAAAGTAAACTTAGCGAGGGGAAAACCTATTCTGCAATTCTTCAAAGCTAATGCACACTAAATATATTCTGACACTGACAGGTATTTCTTATTAAATAGCTCTGAACTGCAGTACCAGGTTTTGCTTAAGTGGCATTATTCTCCCTGAGCAAAGACAGTTCATTTATTAGTCATTCTGAAAACCAAATAACAAATATTATTCTCTAAGCAAACTAAACAAACCATTTAAAAGGGGCCTGTCTGAAATGATTAAAGTACAGTGTCTGAAAAGCAGCTGACATTTTAGTGCCAAAATACCATATGGAGGCTCAAGTGCTTTATTAACATCCTTTGACCTAAGCTGCAAAATCTCCCAACACCTTTGAGCGCGGCGGAGCTGCCTTCCTGCGTGCGAGGGAGAGCGCGGAGGCAAATCTTCCTGCCAGTTCTTCAGATGTCATTTTGGCACATGGAAAAGCGAGGTGCAATAATTGAGGGGCTGGATGCAAGCAGGTCTTTTTTCGATTTCTGCCAGAGATACAGCGTAAAATAATTCAACAAAGCTGAAAGCGCAGGCTTTTCACTTACACCATAAAAAATAAATATATAGTGTTTTTCTTTTTTTCTTACAGCTCTCTCTTTTTCTCCTAACTAAATATTTCCTTTCTTCTAAGCATCAGACATTATTTCTAGCTTTCAGGCGTGCAAAGTAAAAGAGCACGTGCACTGATATATATTTATTTATGGTCTACATGGAGCTGCCTTTGTGTATCCCCAGCTCTGCTCTGAAGATTTCCTTCTCAAGCAGGAAAACAATTTTGTGCTGCAGGTCAGACAGAATAACTGATACCACTGTTTACAGATCTGCGCTCGCTGGAGAAGCTTATTAAGCCACAGTTGGGTAAGGAAAAGCCTGTTCATCCACACTGGGATGATAAAGCTGTGGGTAAGGGCTTACGTGAACACCGTGCCAGGCGCCGATGGGAAGGGCCCCGCGAGCACCAGGGAGTCGCTGGATGCCAGGAGGAGATGCTCGCCAAAGGAGCTGCTCAGACAACCTGTTGTAACATCATTCAATTGTTCTCTGCCTGTTCCGTCCGTAAAATGCTTGGGATCTGACCTACTTTTTTTATTTTTTAAACAAATGTTTTCATTATTAATAAGAGTTCATCAGATAGGGAGAGGAAATAAGTTTTAGCTTGAGGTCTGCTCACGAAACATTTCCTGTGAGCACATCCTTGCTGGCTCTGAAGCTGGGCAGCTTCAGTTGGCAAGGATCAAAATAATATAAAACTTATGCGAAGAGTTTAATAAAAAACCTGCAGATACTGAGCTGATGTACGTTATTAACTTGCTTCTCTGGGATTAGGTAGGTCTGGGTAAATGAGGAGATATTGGTCCAGGTTTGCTTTCTGCTGGTGTTGTCCTAGTGACAGGGGATTACGCGCCGCTGGGGATTAGCCTGATGACATGACATCGCCGGGGTAACGATGTACATGCTGATGTCACCAAAGGCATTTGCTCAGGTCCAGAGCTTCTGGTAGGAGCTGATGATTCTTCCCCCCATTAGCATCCCGGGAATGCCCAGCAGAGCGGCACATCCCCAGCACTCTGATGTGTCCCTCGGTCCTCTCCTCTCCCTGGCAGGGGCTGTGTGATCCCAGCAGCCGCTCTCTCCTTGCTGACGAGAGTGCACGAAACCGCATTTTCATTGCTGGCACCAGCAAGAGCTGTACAATACAATAGTGGAGCATTCGAAGTTCCTCTGTGGACACATGATATGGTTCAATACGATGCTTTAAATAGCTCCTCTTTGGAGAGAGAGAGCGGGTCAGAAAGGCACAATGGCCGTGCCACTGTGTAGCCCACGCCGAGCAATGATATGAGCAGCAGATGCGGTTTGTGCTTTCAAAGGCACTTCTGCCGGCAAACCGCGTTAGGGAAAATGAGAGCCGGGCTGTTCCTGCGGCTCATGGGGGTGCAAGGCATCCACATGACACGGGCGGAGTAATTGGGATCTGGGGAAATGCAGCAGAATGAGCGCTGGAGAGCAGCCTGTGCCCCGGTCGTGCTGCTGCCTTCCCGAAGTGGTGCCAGGTTCCTGTGGCTGGGTTCCCTTCCCACACCAGGCTCCCGGGCTGGTTTCCCGTCCCGCAGCCGCGTGGTGGCTGCAGGTGAAGCGATGGCCCGTGCTGGCGAACGGCGCCGCAACAGCTGCAGCTCCCGCCAGTGCTGTGAGGGAACAACTTCGTTAATCTGACATCGAGAGCAAATGTTGCTAATGAGGAGCCCAGGCTTCGGTAACCATGGCAATTCATGTTCCTGAAAATGCGAAACAAAGTCAGAGAAGGGGCCAATCCTGCTCCCCTCCCTGCTCCAGCGCTTTGCTTGCCGGGGATTGCCAGAGGAATACCGGGTCCGGCAGCAGCGAGGAGTGAGGAAAGCTGGAGAGCAGGAGCAGCCTGAGAGTCTCATCCCCATCACAGGAGGAGCTTGCCTTGCTCTCAAAACATTGCCCTCCCACTGCCCACTCGAGGGCAGGCTGAGCCCCACCAGCCCGGCACAGGGCAGAGGCTTTGGCTGGTACCAGGAGTGCTTTAGCCATGACCCTCCGACTGGGGAAGGCAGCAGCGCTGCCAGCACGTGCTGCATGGTCACCTCTGCCAAGTGGCAGTTCACTGCCTGCTCCTCACTCTGTGTCTCTAGGGCCAGCTGGGTTCCCTATAAATTTTTATAGAAAACATAAAATGACATCTGGAAGCCTATGGCAGATAGGCTCTCTATTCTCCGTCTAAGCAGGGAAGAGCATTGCCCTTTCTTAATTTTTCACAAATCTTGTTGTCAAGATCAGTGGAGAAAACAACACAGTAATTGGGCAATCCTGTCTGCTGTTCCAGCTGCAGAGCCATCACCAACATATTTTTGGGGAATAAACACAAACTCCAGCCTGTGCAATGACCACAAAGCCATTTACAGATACAGGAGCTAAATGCAATGCCCTGAGCCTAAAGCAAAGCCAGGGTTAAGATCAAAAATATCATTTCCCAGGACAAGGCCAGTCTCAGTTCAATGAGCAGATGCACCCAGGTGCATCCCTGGATGTCAGGACATCCCACACAGGTACCCTCAGAGGAGCCCTAAATCCAGGCTTGGCCCATTCCCCCTGGGCAGCCCAGGATTGCTGCACTGCTGGTAGAGGAGGAGCGGGCAGAGAGGAGAGTTCCGGTTGATGAGGCCTTAGGGAAATCCACTGGTAAGCGAAAACCTCTAAAGCAAGGAGAGGTTTTGCCTTAATTAAACTGCAGTGGGGCCACTGCTGCAGAAACCTGACAAAGTGTGGGGGATTATTTCAGCTCAGGAATGCGGGAGATGCCACAGAACCATTGGGTTGGTGGGAGACATCTGTCCAAGGCAGCAGCGAGCGTGGTGCCAGAGGTGGGGAGCACATGTGCTGCTGGGGAGTGGGGACACCCCAGAGAGGGAACAGGGCTGTCAGACAAGGCAGGAGAATAAAAACCCTGGCAAACAGCAAAAAAATAGTAAAGCAACAAAAGCGACAACCCATGCAGGTTTTGAACCGGAATAAAGCTTAGAAAGAAGATTGATTAGGAGCCAAAACCCCAAAACCCCAAAACCCCAAGGCTTTGGGGCAGCCAAGGTTTCCAGAGCTGCACAGGACGAGGCACAGCTGCTGGCTCTCCTGCTGTGGCCTTGGTGCCTTCCTCAGGAGCTGTGTCAAAGGCACAGGAGCAGGGAGGGGTTTGCACGGTGCCCACAGAGATGTGTCCCTGCTGCCTGCAGGGCCAAGGTCTCCTTCCCCAAAGGATGGCCCCTCTTCTCTCAGCTTTTTCTCTGCTTGCCCCATCGCCCCCCCAGCAGTACTCCTTGCTTTCCCTGCCCACCACCCTTTGCAGAATCAGGCACATGTTTCCCCATCTCTTCTGCCCCTCTAATCTCTCTCGTGTTTATAAGCTTCAGGAGGCCAATTCTGGTGGAACAGCTTAGTTTTTTAAAATATTCTCCTTTTTGATGAAGTCAGGGTTTGGGAAGTCCTGGAGGACTGCCTCAAAGGAAGTGTTAGGTTTATGTGCAGAATGAGGCAAAAAATAATAATCTCATTTTACTCTTTGGAGCAAGAATTGTCCTCTCTCCCCTTGGCTCCCCTCCTTCCCCATGGCTGAGAAGAGAGCAAAAGCTCCTCTTGCTGCCAATATGCCTTTCCAGAGGTTGGGCTGTTATTCCCTGTAAGCGTGGCACATCCTTGGACCTGCAGATGCTCCGGGATCTTTCAGGAACTGGTCCTAGTAAGTCACTGCAAGAGCTCCAGGGCCCAGGAGTGGTTCTCACCCCATGGTGTAGCTTCTCTGGCCCTCAGTCAGATTCCCCCGTCAATGTTTGTGCCTAAGGACTCCCCAACCACCTCTGGTAACCCCTGCTCAGCCTCTTTGGCTGCTGATGTGGCTTGGTCAGGAGGTCTCTCCTGCAAGCTGCTGTCTTTGCTGCTCTATGATACTGTAACTGTTCCTTTCTGGGTCTGGTTTTTGGGGTATGTGGTTGGGGTTTTTTTTGGAAAGGGGTGACTACTTTTCTTTATTTTTCAATTGTTACTGATTCCCACCCATCAGAGTGTCCTGGATCAACCACCAGCACCTCCTGCAAAGGTGGGATCTACCATTTTGTTCTGCTGAAGAAGGAATGGAGGAGGATGAGGAGGTAGGGGTCCAAAGTGAAGCACTGAAGTGAAGCATCAAAGCAGAAGAAGGCATCAGGAAAAGACCTCAGTTAGGAGGAAGAAGACAGGGAGGGAAGGAAAGGAGACCTGGGCTTCAGCTGCAGCTCAGTAGGGCTGTTAGAGATGAAAGCTCCTGGGCTGGACAGGTCCTGTCCCACTGCTTGGCCAGACAAACAGCAAGGCTTCCAAAAAAGCACCAGCAGAGCAGCCACCCACCCTGTTCACATCTCGAGGCTTCACCAACCATCTCACCTCGATTACAGTGATGCTGTGCAGGGCATTTCTGGCATTGCCTGCAAGGGCCTGGTGGCCACAGCAGCCCCTGCTGCCTGGGGGCTTCTGGCCATCGAGGCTGGGGTGTCCCCTGGCTGTGTGTGCGAGAGCCACCTGTGCCAGGGACGATGCCCCTGCCCAGGGCAGGGCTCCTGGTGCTGCTCTAAGCATTCATCCTGCTCTTGCTACCCAAGCACACATTTTGGCAAGGCATTCATCTTCCCCGTGACTCAGGGAGCTGACAGCTCTCAAGTACATCCCAAGGATGAATAAAAAGCGACAGAACAGGTAGCGATTTCTGCAGTCAGCCAGAGTCTCTGCGAAGACCGTCTCAAAACTTGTCTCACTGTCTTAGTGGCCAGAGGATGCCTGTCACAGCCACTTGACCTGCAGGCAGATGGTTACTGTCTGTCTAACACTGTCTTTTGGGGCTTGATAGGCACTTCTAAAATGCAGATAGACAGCAAGCCCTCGCTGGGGGAAAGGGGCAGTGCTTGGCAGCTGAATGCCAGCATTGGGATGTGCAGGGCAAGTTGTTGGGGAGCACAGCACGTGTCTGTTATCAGGGGCCACTCCATGGCCCCCAGCCATGTTCACCCTGAGGCTGGCAGGACAAGGTCAGAAGGGTTTGCAAAGCTGGATGGAAGAGCAGAAGAGTGTCATGGGGCTGATGTCACCTGCCTGTGATGTCACCGCTGTCTTCTTCAGAGGAGCACTTCCAGTGATAGCAGAGCTTCTGCAGTCTGTCTGCCAGCCTGGCACTCGCTCTGTACAGCGTAATTAACCAAATATATTAATAGACTGGGAGCTGGGGCCTGGGCAATGTTCTTCTGTGACAGACAAATGCAGAGACAAAGCAGAGGCTCCCTTCAGAAGTCCTGCAGGATGCTATTAGCGGGCACAAACTCGCATCCCATTAATGCCATTGCTGTTAGGCAACACCGAGTCATCTGCATTTTAAACGAAGCTCCCAGACCAGCTCCAGTCCAGGATTAGCTCCAGGAAACCTGCAAGACTGTGTCTGCACCAGGGGAGCCTTGGGGTGTCCAGGAATACCCTGCTAGTGAAAACAAACATTGCAAGGGCTCAGCTTTTGTGCTGATTGCAAAACCACCCCACAGAGGTGGCAGGACAGGAACAAGAGCATGAGGGATGCTGGCAAGGCTCGTCTTTGCCAGGGTCTTGTCGAGGATGGTGCTGTTGGACTAAATTGATACTCCCTCATGGCTCATTAGTGACTTAAACGTAGCCCATGGGGTGGCCAGCAGGGAAGGACCCTGCCAGCTGCATTTGCAGAGACAACTCCTGCACGTCTGCATCACTTACAAGGAGAACATGTTGCCCATCTCCACTGAAACAGCTCTGTGAGCCCTGAAACTGCCAGTTTCCAACCCCTGCCTTTACATGACGGTCTTAACAAACTATGGCATAAATATGCCAGGCAAGGGAAGGCAGCTTTCACAGAGGATTGGGAATGTCATAAAACAGGGGATGCTTTTTTCATCAAAAGGGAGATCTACTCATTTGAATGGACAGTGCTGCAGAAACAAACTGTTCAGAGGTCTTGGGAGGGGAGGAGAGGGGCACAGCAGCCAAAAACCAAGAGGCTAATTGTGTAAAGCTGGTGAGGAGATGCCTTGGTCTGAGCCACCAGTGTGCTAATGGGGAGGTTGCTTAGCTACAGTGGCAGTGGTACCTCAGCAGCCCCAGGTAGGGGAGGGAGAGCCCAGCGTAAACAGCCAGGAGGAAGAAGGGTCATTAAACTGTTCCCTAAAGACCCCTAACTAGTGCTGGTTGGAGGAAATAAATAAGGAGGAAAAGTTGGTCTGAGTGCCAGGGAGGAAGCCAAGCTGTTCAGGAGATGGCTTGTCTGCTGCCTGAAACTACCTCTTGTCACTAATTTCAGCTGGAGACTTTTCCACAGCATGGTCTCAGCCCCCAAGCATTCCTGGCTTTTTCGTCTCTCTCCCACTTTCCCATTTAACTCCTTCCCCTTGGAGGTGGAGGCTGGGAGCTCTGGTGCCTGGGACTGCGAGTGGGGCCGAGCACAGCCCCGGTGCAGCCAGGGGAGGGAAAGGTGCCCGGGGAGGGGAGCACACACGAGTTGCCCCTTCACGTGTGCCTCAGGCTTCGCAGGAAGAGCAGCCAGGTGGCTTTATGTGACCTTTCCTCTGTCAGCAAACATCACCCAAACTGACCCGAGCCCGCAGCCTGTGTACACATTAACAGAAAATCACCGGTGAAGCTCTGCCTGCGTCCTGGTCCTGTCCGGCAGCGGGCGGTGGGCAGGGAGAAAATCACGGGGAGCAGCACTGACAGCACCAGCTCTAAACAACAGTTAGGAGGAGAATTATTTTAATGAATACATTTCCTTTCAATTGTATGCGAATAGCGAGATCCCATTAGAACGGGGAAGCAATTAAAGCTAATAAAGATGAACACGCAGCACTGGGCGCATGTGGAATAACAAACAGCGAACAAAGGATTCAGGAGAGAGCTGACTCTAATCCAAATAAATGAGCGGCGATGAAAGGGAAAGCGGCTCGGGTCTCCTGCCGCGAGACACGCTTCCTCCCCGCCGGCTCCTGCCCGGCTTCACCTCGGCGTGGCAGGGAAAGTCAGGCTCGGGCTCGGCCCTGGAGGCAGCGGGTCAGTGGGAGGGTCCCTGCCATGCCACGCCGCTTGCCCAGGGGCTGGAGGGGTGGCCGTGCTCCCTGGGGAGCATCCTGCCGGATTTTGCATGAAGGTGGCAAACGGCCCGAGCTGGGGCAAGAGGGCTCAGCAGCACTTGGTGAGGCTGCAGTGGAGAGAAGGGGCTGGACTGGGAGGGTGGCAGGAGCACATAAACTCGTGCTGTTCTCTGTCTTGTATTCGATTATTGGTGGTGACTGTCCACCAAAATTAACAGCCCTGAACACAACAGGCTCGTGACTAGCCCGAAACTATCAGCGCTATGGTGAGGTGGAGCATGGAGGAAATAATAGCCTCTTACAATGGTGTATTTACACAGTAGGCTCACAGGAAAATTGGGTAAACTGATAATTACCCAAGGATATTATTGGCTTTGGCAGAGTTAATAATAATTAGTACTTCTCCTGTTCCAGGCTACTTACAGGAGAGACCTTTAATAATCCACAGAATACAAAGGACCCAAACCACCAAGAACTGCTTCCACGTGTGGCTTTGGAAAAAAAAGCACACCAACTATTTCAGCTGGCAGGCTCCAAGGGTGAAAATCACCCAAAGACACCGGGGAGCCAGACTGAGAAATAGTAGTAACACTAGTAATAATAACAACAGCAACAACAATAATAATAATAAACTATTTTCTCTATTTGAAAAAAGCCTTGTGTCAGGACTGCATTTTCCCCAGTCTATCTCATGCAGCCAAGCCAGAGATAAACCCAGTGCTGACACTTGACAGATTCGTGGGATGCTGGAAGCTGCCCTGCTGTTCCTCTCCCAGTGCTGGCAGCTCCTGGTTTGCTTTCTAGCTGTTGCTTTCCGTGGCAGCACAGCACTTGCTGTTCCCAGAAAGCAGATATTATCCATCGCCTCTCGCTGCATCTCCTCCTTGCAGCATCTCCCCAGCGCCTGTGAGACAGCAGCTCTGCACCACCAAGTGCCGGGGGCTGCAGTGGCACGGCCAAGGATGCTGTCACCTCTCCCTTCCTGCACCCGAGCCCGGGGCTGAGCACCCAGCCCGCTCAGCAGCCCTCCCTCCTGCCCCAGCCCGCTCTGCTGCTGCCCCCGGGAACGGCCTTTTCTGGGTCAGCGCCGCTTGACAGCTTGGGTTAAACGGGGTGAATTTGTTTTGAGACTCGCTGGAAGAGGAGTGTGTGTGTGTCCCCACCGGCCCACGGCCCCCTGGCTTGCTGCTGCCCGGGGCAGAAGAGCTGTGGGGTGAGCGGGATGGGCCGGGTGATTTGTACTCAGAATTGATGTGAGTGATCAGCCACGTGAGCACACCTCCAAAGCCGAGTGCTGGGAGGGATGGCCAAGGAATTCTCTCGATTTCGGCTCGCCAGCCTCCATCCTGCTCGGCCAGGAGAGCAATCGCCTCCCTGAGCCCCGCACCTCCGGGCTGAGCCCGAGTCCCAGCAGCTCTCTGGAGATCCCTAAGGCATAGCTTCGCCTATCACTCCTGCAGCTCCACCTCTCATTCTCGCTCCTGCCTCCCCGCCTCCAGCCGGCCCTGCCCCTGTGCAGCTGCAGGGCCCTGGCAGAGCCCCCTCGGTGCCATTCCCGCTGCCCTCTGCCCCCGCCCGCGACAGCCGCATCCCTGGCACGTAGGATGTTGGCTGTCTCTCCAGCTATGGGCAGCCTTCAAACGCTCAGAAATCACTAGTGAAATCCCCCCCTGCCCCAAGCTGGCCCATAAATCACGGCATTATAAAAATAAGACTGTTTTGTGCGTGCATGCACATTTCAGGTTGCCTTTTAAACCTGAACTTGTTTCTCACACGTTGGCAGAAGAACAGAGGGGAGTTGGAGTCAAAAGGCAAGCTTGAAAAATAAACGCATACTTCTCTCTTGCTGCTCGTGAAGGGCTCCCAGAGGAAAACAGAGAAAAACAGGGCAGGAAGAGGCCCCGGAGGGGTCAGTGTGCCCATTCCCCAAAGCAAGGGCAAGCTCTTCCCTGCAGGCATCAGGCTGGCTTGTGCCCAAAGACTGGGTGATGAAGGTGCCAACTTGGTGCCCAGAGTCCCTCATTTCCATTGCCCTCCCAGTTTTTCCCTTTCTCCCTTGTTCACCCGTTTTCCCCCGCTTTCCTGTGGCCCCGTGCTCATCCCCGGTGCCTGTCCCGGGTCCCTGCGGGGCTGCGGCGCTGCTGTGGTGCCACGCCCTGCCCCGGCCATGCCACGTGTGCTCTGCTCCTGCGTGAGCCACCCAAGGAAGAGACGGAAAGCTGTGCTGTCTTAAGCCACAGTTTAACATAATTAGACATCCTGGCTTGAGGGCAGTAATTACTTTTATAATCCTTAAACATATCTTAAAAAAAAGTAATTGCCTCCCAATTCAATACCTTTCAAAAAATCCTTTTAAACAGTGCTGCCTCCTTCAAACACAACTCAGTCAACAGTAATTACAATAAATTATTCTAAGTTCTGAAAAACATATAGGAATTAATCTATATGTGCAAACTGCTAACCAGTTCTTGTTTACCCTTCCCTCCTGCCAGCCTTCCCAGCTCCCTGGCTGCAGTCCTGCCCTTTCTGGGCTCCCGTTCTTGGGATCCAGCAAAGCCTCAGTACCAGATCTGCACAAAGCTCACCCCACTGGGTTTGGGCTGGACACAACAGCAGCCAGCTGCAGTTGGCACTTTGTAGCCTTGGCTGCATTTCAGAGCCCAGCCACGGGCAGGCATCACCAAATTCACCAGCTTTTCAGGCAAAACTTCGCTCTAACCTGCCAGGCAAAGATGGCACGAGTGCTGGCCAATGGATTTGATCCTCAGCTGGGAAAAATAAGGCATAATTCTGCTCAAGTCAAAGGCGAGATCATGATTCACAGCAGCTGAGAATCTGGCCAACAGTGTCAGCAGCACGACAATAACGTAATGTTTTCATTATGCATTGTTTTTTTCCAAATACTTAAAAAATTATCTAGGAATTACTCACACATCCACTAATAGTTACCAGTCTTGGGTGTTTAGGCAAAGGTTTCTTGAGACAGGGATGGGATTGAAACAGCTTTAGCTATCGCCTCTCATGCTCTGTGCACTTCTCCTATCACTTCTGCTCTCCTCCTCCTCTGTGTACACAGTCCAGTAACCTCTTCCTGACAATCTCCAGATCCACAAAATTGCTCAGTTGGAATTTTGCAGTAAATAGAAAATTGCTTTGCTCCTTTCTCTCAGGACAGCACAGAAAATGAATCCAAATGAAAAAGCAAGTAGTGTGTATCTGGTAGACATAAACAGCACAAGAAAGGCAATTCTGTTTTCCAGCCCTGCTGCAGAGCAAATGACCTTGGAAATAATAAAAAGCCTGGGGCCTGAGCCTGCTGCAGAGCAGCATGAGCCTTTATTTGGGGAAAGGCTGGAAAGGAAAACCTGGAGGAATGGATAGGTTGATGTGCAAGTCTCCACCAGCTGAAATGTCTCTGCTTGGGTCCACAGCTGGCAGCAGGAGGAGGACAGAGCTCATTAGTCCTTTCAGCCTCACCTGGTGCTCCTGGGATGCTTTGCCCAAACCATCTCCCTCTCCTCTGCTGGCTGCCCACGGTGTGCCATTCCCAGTTTGGAATGCCTCTCCCTGGCTGGGGTGGTGGGAGGGTGGCACGTGGCCAGGGGCGAGCAACCCTCCCAACCCCATATTCAGTCATCCCTGCAAACATTTGCAAATGATGAAAGCCCGGTGAGGAGATCAGGGTAATTCATGGCTGTGGGAGGAAGGATGGGATAAATTTATAATTCTAATTACATGTCAAACCATTGCACCAAAACGGGACCAAGTAGGAAGCATCTGTTGGGCTCCAGCTCTGTCGGCGGCATCCCCCACATCCACCTGTGGCAGCAAGAGCTCCATGGGTGCTCATGGAGAGGTCAGGAGAGAACTGAGGGGTGAGAATGAGAGGTTGGATCTGGGCGTAGCTTTTGTCAGAGGGAAAAGCTGCCTTTGCTGCTGGGGCTGCCAAGGGGATGGTACTGTTCAGAGCACGCCCACGGCCGGGCTCTGGCTGAGCTGGATCCAGCAGCGCTGGCCGGGTCATTGTGTGCTCTGAGCCGTGTGCTTTTTGATTCCCACATTTCTTCAGAAAGAAGGAAAGAAGGAGATAAATAAATAAATGATGTTTTTTTAAAAGCCCATGGAGCCAGCCAGCAGAAAATATGTGTTTAAAAAAAATAGGTTCCTGGATAAGAGCAAAAGGGCAGCATGTGCAGCTCTGCTTGGCATGGTTGGCTCGGTGCTGGGGACGCCGTGTCTGCCTGTGCTGGAGCAGATCAGCAGCACTGCAGGGAGAGCGTGGGGGTCCCAGGACAGCTTCACCCCCTGCAACTCCCCCAGCACTGCTTTGCCCACCCATTTATCCTGTACAGAGGACTGAAAGCAATTTGTAATTTCAAGAAAGGCCGTTGAACTGTAATAATCCCAATATTTGCTCTGTTACTGCTGCTTTTTTAGCCCCAGCTGCTCTCAGGCAGAGCAGGGTGTTGGATCTGCAGCAGTGAGGCCGTGCTGCTGGGACAGTTGAGCGAGTGCAGCTTGCCTGGCCGTGAGCAAACACCAGGCTTAGGTTTCACGGAGGATGGAAGGGGCAAAGCAGTTACCCACTGGGTCTGGAGAGCTGAGAAATGCCCCGGTGACCTATGCGTGTATCTCCCGGAGTGGCGTCTCCCTAAATCTCAGAGCTTGTTAACTCAGATACGTTTTTTTATTTTGTAGCAAACTGTTTAATCTGAGCTTCAGAGGTGCAGTTTGCCCCCGCAGAAAGCAGTGAAACGACGAGGGGGGGAAAGGGAGAAGTAAATCCCACCTGTTTCCTGTTTTTATATCCCCCACCCCCATCTTTCTGTATTTTCTTAGTGTTCCCTGGTTGTTTGGGAGCTCCTGCAACTTGTCCAGAAATACCTCTGCTGGTTCAGTGGCATTTTGGAGCCCAGGAATTTAAGGAGGGCTTAGAAATTCCTAACGCAACTTTCAACTGACTGAACGTGGGTGAAGGCAGCTCGCTGCTTTTTCAGTCAGCATTTCTCTTTCGTGTCTCCCTTCCCCTCTCCCCGTCCCTTGGCCCCCTCGTGCCCAGGAGTTGTGGTACCCAGATTGTCTTCTCCTGCCCCGTGTCCATGGACATTTGGTGCACATGTGTGGTGGGGGCAGTGAGATCCAAACATTCCTTCAGACAAATCCTATGGGCAGCTCTGCAGACTTCTGTGTCTCTGATGGGGTTTGGGGGAAAAAAATTCCGCTATATTGCACTATATTGTAATAATAAAAATTCCACTATATTGTAGAGGAGAAATCCCTAAATGTGGGACTGGTCTGAAGACATCAGCTGGGACATACAAGTTTCATCTGATATTTCCAGGGTTGCTGGGATGGTGCTTTACTATCCATCATGTCATGAGAGCAGTACTCAGTTTGGGACAGGAATTTCCTAAGCTCTGCACGTCTCAGTCAGAAGCAGCCAAATTTCCCCATTAGAAAGATTCCCTTAAGAAAAGAGTCAGGATGGAAAACCATCCCATGAAAGCATGTATCACCTTCCCTGCACCAGCCATCTCTACCTCCTCTGCCAGGGTCAGCAACGCCGCCAGAAAAATGTTTGCGAGATGCTGCCCCGCTACCTAGAAACCCTTACCCATCTCCGATATGATCTGCACCACTCGCCTCACAATGCACCAATATATTTTAACTACAACCCGAAATGTTGCAAAAGAACCTTTTGAGCAAGTCTCTTTGGTGCAATACAGATACGTCAAGGCTGATTGTTATTGTACATGTCAGGGCTGTTGAAGTGCAGGATAAAGAAGGCCATTGTGCTCCCACGGAGGGGACAGCTCGGATGATTAATGACTGCTCCCTCAATTCTCCCAAGAAGAGATGGAAGTCGGATAAGGCCTCCGCTGGCGGTAGGGGCAGAGCAGCAGAAGACATACCCAGAGTGGAAAAAAAGGCCTGGGCTCCGCATGGAGGGGCAGGATCAATAGGCAGCAGCCTGCCCGAGCGCCGGCAGCGCGCCGGCTTGCAGCGGGAGCGGGGAGGTGCTGCTAACACTGGGCTTGTGTTCGCTGCTCTCACCTCCTCTCCCCATCCAGGCTTTTTTCTCACCGCTGTTCTGCCTCGCAAGCGGCTCTTGGGAAGGCAGATGGCTGCCCATTGAGTAAGGCAAATGGCAAAAATCAGGGAAATTGCAAATTGATCTTTGCTGAACACACACGGTGACTTTGTTACCCACTTTTTGAGCCTCGCCGCAAATACCTCCCGGTCTAATTCTAAGGCGTGCCAAAGTAAATTACATTTAGTTTGCCTTAAATAAACAATGACTCTTCCAGGAAAGGTTTGTCTCTTTTGGGCACTTGCATCATTTATCATTGCTCCACTGTTTTGAGTTGGCTGCCCTTTTAGGGTGAGATGTCTCTTGGTTTTAGTGTATGCACAACCATAGAGAGGACAAGGTCTTACCCCAAGAAAAATGTACTGAGAAGATGTCATTAAAGCTAATGAGAGTCCAGGCAGCTGCAGCTCATTAGAGAGTGCCTGGGGCCAATTGTAACTGAGACCTTTAAATATACATCATAGTCAAATAAACAACATCATATTCGATCTGCGAAGTCTCTATCAGTTCCTGCCCAGTCCTTATCGCCCAGCCTTACATTTTGCTGAGAAAATGTTCCCTGTTCAATAACAAACCCAGAAGCAAGCGAGATGATCACACTTAGGAGTGATGTGCTGAGAAATGGGCATAGAGGAGGGGGGTCCCTTCTCCTGAAAGCTAAATTTGAAATTAATTGATTACAAGGGTAGAAAACACTTATTGCTCAAGGTCTCCACCCTGCCCGTAGGACAACATGGAAAATAGGTCTAAGAAACTTCAAAGATGCTGAAGACCATCACACTATAAACAGTGAGTGAGCAATTAGTTTTTCTCTAGCTCCTTTCTTTGGCTTCAGGACACGACTTTACCGTAAAAGAAAATGAGAGGTTTCTGACACTACATTACATTTGTTGTCGTTACGAAGCATTTAGTGAGGAATTACAGATTTACAAGCGTGGGGATTTCCTTCTCAATCAGCAGAGCTCCCAGAGGGGCTTCCCATCACCCCCCTTCCCCGCGGGCAGGAGCCCCCGGGCTGCGCCGTGGGCAGGCTGTGGCTTCCTCCTGTCCTCGCCCCACGTGTGATTATTAAGTTCTTATCGCAATAAGGAGTCACTGACACTGGGCTGCTTTCCAGGGAATGCTGCTCCCTTAATAGGCCATTATATCTCAGTAATAAGGGCTAAACTCTTCTGGGGGCATTTAATCATAAATTAAGTAAAATAACACCACCAATCCTGCCTTTCTCCCAGCCCTGGCTAAGGGGGGTGATGCTGTCCATGGATCCTGTCCAGTGCTGGCTTCTGGGGCTGATGCAGGGTGTGCACAACCCTGCCAGAGGGGTGCAATGCCCCTCACACTGCCAGGGCCATGTCTGGGTGCCTGTAAACAATGCAGATAATAAAACAAGCTGGGGACAGGCTGTGGCTGGGTTCATTGACTCCAAGGCCTAGCTCTACATGAGGTCTCTGCACCCTCACTCGACAAAGGGCATCTCCAGTTCCTGTCGTGCTGGGGCCTGGGAACAGGGTGGCTCTCACTGTGGGTATCTGCCTGCTTTAGGGCACAGTGTCACAGGCAGGAAAATCCCTGTGACAGAGCCATGAAGGCAGCACAGACACCCACCTAGGTGGGAACTGTTGTATTTGGGTAGCTGAATCCCATCCTCTGTGGCTACACCGTGGAGCAGGTGCTGTCCTGGGTGGATCAGACCCAGAGGCCCAGGTGTTGTCTGGCTGTTGGCCACAGCTTGTCCAGAGAGGCTGAAGCTGAGCAGCACGAACTGTATCACTTTCAGGGTATCCAAATCTCGCAGCATCCCAGACAGGGCCATGTCCACCCTGTCACCCAGGAAGGGTCCCTGTCCCACACCACCCCAAGTCATGTTTAGCAGAGTCACATTAGCAGAGCTGTGCTAACAATTTCCCACTCCCTGGCACTGTTTTGTTCGTGTGGACATGACCAAAGTGACCTGCAAGAGCTTGGGTTTGTCACAGCCTGCCTGGGGCTGCTGTACCTTCTGTATTAGTGGCAATCAAACCATGGGCCAATCTCTGCCCCATCAAGAGAGCTCTGGAGCCTGGGATGGGGGAAACTCCCACCAAGGGGCCTTGCAATGTATTCTCCTACCATGGCTTGCAAGGTAGTCTCACAGCATGGAGGTTTGTGAGGTGGCCTCCCTCCATGGGAGCTTGCAAGGTGGACAGTGAGCTCTCACCTTCATCCCCTTGACGATGCTGAAATGCAGGATTAGGACACCAAGTGAGAGTGGGACATGAATGGCAGCCCAGGGAAGGAGGATCTCCAGCACCAGCGCTACCAGGGAAGGAGCATCACGGGATGGACCTGGGGCAGAGCAGCCATATCCTGCCCAGGAAAAGGAGCAATTCCCTGCTTGCTGGGACCTGGTTTGCAGTGTTTACCCTGATCCCATGGGGACCTGGTCCAGATGAAGTCCCTGCTGCATCCAGTCCCAGGCATTGCAATGAGCAGAGCCAGGGAGACAGAGCAGGACCCCTCCTGCTGCCCTGCCCTGGGGCAGTGGAGCCGCCAGTGCTCCTGCAGCTGTGCCAGAGGAGACAGGCACATCTCTGTCCCCCGGGGCAGGGACACTGGGGGTGCTGCTGCAGGTGTGATGTTGTGTCTCCAGCCCTCATCAGAGGCCGGTACAGCTGTGCTGACCTGGGAAAGCCCTGCAGACACACGGCTGCTTTGAAATGGAAGTCACAGCATTTCGGCTTCACTTGGCTTTAAAGCCAATCTGGTTACAGCAATGCAAACCTTCCACAAAGATACCCCCAGCATCCCCCCACACCAGGTATATTGATTTAATTTGCACCTGTGCATTTCTTGGCACAGCCCAACATGCAGCAAGCCAGGAGTAAATTCAGTTAGGAAATTTCTGGCACAAAGCTGCCCCAGCTGAGCTAAGCCAGCATGAAACAACAGGAGTTCAGTGGGTTCAGCCTTATGTGCAGTCCAAACTTGGGCTGTAGCTACAACCCTGCCCTGAGATGGCAGGAGAGAACAGGAGGTGTTTGGGGTAAAGGGTTTTGCTGTGGGTAACTTATGTCACATTAGAGTAGCTCTTTGCTGATACTGGTTGCTCAAGGGGGAAGCTCTGGATTACACCTGGCTGTCCCCATCCTCCCTGCTCTACCAGCACCCTGATGTCACTTAGGAGTTCCCCCTTCTCCCTTCACCAGGCCCTAAAGCAGCCTGGAGCATCCGTGCCCTGGGAGCCATCCCACTGACAATCTCCTCAGGCAATGGGGACCTGTGAGCAGGATGCTGATGCTCATACTTGAGGTTTTGCACTCAGTTCCTTTCTAATCCAAATTTTCAATTGCTCATAACTTATGTCATTTGGGCTGGAATTTTCCAGACGTGATCTCCCCTACAAAGGTGGCTCTTTCGTTCTCCTTGTATTTTTTTTTTTTTAACCAAGGAAAAGCTTTCAGCCAAATGGTCTGGCCATGTCCTTTTTTTTTTTTTTTTTGGTTTTCTGTAAACAGACTTTTCTCATTATATACTAAAATTATAGTTATAGAGTCACCTTTCCTGCTGTGGTGTCAGTGGGGAGCAGGCCTCTGGCCGACCGCCGGGGAGCTGGCGTGCGGAGGGGGATCCTGCTGTCCAACCCAGCTCAGTTTTCCCCAGCTCACCCAAACACTGACCCTCCCCAGAGCCCTCCAGGTGCCCCGGGAAACCTGAATTACGACCCTTGAAGAAGGCATTTTGCCCAAGAGCAAAGCAATACGTGTTCCTTCCTTAGTGTTTGTTTTCCTCCAGCAAGCTGGAGGCAGGTCGGGTGGGGGCCAGGCTGCTTTCAGCAGGAGCCTTGTGTGGGTTCAAGTTCAAAACCCCTTTTCCTTCCAGATTTTCCAAAAAGCACTGATTTCCAAGTAGGGAAATATACACTTGCAGGTATTTCTGACATACTTATGCTGTTGCTGCTTGTCATCTCTCTGTTGTGAGGATCTGGGGGGTGGTCCCCACTGGTGGAGGGGGTGAACATCCCCACTTGGCTCAGGGTGACCGGCAGTGGGGACACGCAGCACACGCATCCAACGCCGTGGCAGTTTGCGAGTTCCTCCCTTCCTCCTGGTAGCAAAGGGGTTAAAGCTGACAGGGTGAATCCCAGGGGGCTGTTGGGGGGCCATGGCTGTGCAGAGCAGGGCGGAAGCCGCTCCCCCCTCTCGCTGCTGCTCGCCATGATGTCACCTCCCCGCTCTCCCCAAGGAAGCGTTAAACGAGCCCCTGTGCTAATGGGGCTGTGGGGCCAGGCCCTGCAGGTGGGCAGCACCTGGCAGGGGGTGCCCATGGCTGCGGCTGACAGAGGACCTCAGCCCACAGCACAGCCCCCTCCAGGGCTATGTGCCACCTCCTGGCTGCCGAAATGCCTCAGAGAAGCCGGGGGTGAGACGAGTCTCTCTGCTCCCCATGTCCCTTCTGACGCCTGATGGGAATCTGGAGCAGGCAAAGGTTGGAGAAAAATCCCCATTACATTTTCCAGGGATTAATAGGTCATCTGACAGTGCAGGGGTCATCCAGGCTTTTTTCTGGGACGAGGTTGACCACAGAGCATCCCTGGTGTGCCTCTTCCATCCCCATCCCATCCTGACAGCAGATGCGAGTCCAGCTTGCACCCTCATGCAAGAGAAATCCCTTTCTGAAGCCCTTCTCCTCTGCAGAGAAGAAAGGCGTGCAAAGGAGGCTCCTATGTTTCTCCAATTAATGTAATTAAGAGAATTAAACTTTTGGAGAGAGTGAGTTTTTCATTTTCTTTTTATTTGATTAGGGAAATTCCCACTGCACACTCTGTGCAAATGAAACCCAGGCTCCTTTCCGTTGTTCGGCAGCCCCGGGAGGACACGTTACCTTTCAATCTCGCACACTAATGTGTTTAGAGTTAAAACCCCCCCGCCCCAGGCGAGCAAAGGAAGGATCCCAGAGCCTTGATTAAAGCACGGCTTCCTGAGCAAGGATGTGCATGTGGAGCTGCTGGGCTCGCAGTGTGCCCTGCACAGCCAGCTGAGACTCCCCCTGAACACCAGGAGATGCCACCACATCCTGGGGATTCCACTTTTCTCGTGGTGAGTCCAGACTCGTGCAATAAAAGCCAGGCAAAAGCAGGGAAGCCTTGGGATGGAGAGGCTGGTCCCCACATTTCACTAGAGGTCTGTCCTGGCCAGCGTGCCCAGGTGAATTCCAGCGCCGTGGCCCCATCAGGTGGTTTAGCACATAATACTGAAAAGCAATTATTTTTGGCAGCCCAAATATTAAAAACTCTTCTCCACTAAGACTGTATTTAGCTATCAAGGTTACTGAAAAATAAAACATGAGTAAAAGTCTTTGTACAATCCTACCATGAGACCTCGGGTACTTATATTATCCCACAAGCACTCCAAGATTACAAGCCAGCTCCCCAAAATGAAATAGGCTTAAAAATCAATAAGAATAAAAAAAAATACATTATGACTTTTAATTTTTCTTCAGCTTTCTGAGCATTTTGGGCACACAGGGGACATGTTAGACATTAATGAAACCTGCTTTTCTCATCTAAACACAATTTCAGGTGGTCGTAACTTTGAAAACCATGGAGACATCACTGGGTCTGTGGCAGGTACAGACCTGAACAGGGAAGAGCAATCAAAAAATTGGGGCAAAATGGCTCCTTTAGCACCACTGGGGTTTCCCACAGTTTCTTGTAGCGGGAAGTGTGTCTACAAAGAGCCAAACCTTCTCTATTTTAGTTTTTTTTTCTCCCCCAGCAAAAATCTGCTGACCCAAAGTCTGGCTTTCTGGTTCCTCCCATTTAGCATAATGAATTGGAGATAGAGCTCCAGGAGCGCCGTCTGGGGTGGGAGGAAACCACAGCGCGGCTCGGGAGGCGGCGCGGGGCTGCCGTGCTGTGCCGACAGGAGCACAGGTGGCCCAAGAGCGGGCTGGAGGTGAGGCTTGGATTTCCCAGTGTTTGGCTCCTCTCCAGTAAAAACGTTAAAGATCCACAGCAGAAGATGAACAGGGTTATCTGGATTTAGCAGGAGGCGTTACCTTCCTTTTCGCCTCCAACAGAGGAGTGTGGGAATGGCTCCCTGCGGTCGGCAGGAAAACGTGAAGCTTTAAAGCCCATCAGGTTTCTGGGCTCACAACTCACTCTTCTGATTATATCTTTTTTCTTGTTCTTTCTTTTTTTTTTTTTTTTGATTGGGTGAAATATTTTTCTCTGTTAATCTCTAATTCCTCCAGTTTTCCCAAGGGTCATCCAGAGGAGAGAAGCTGGAGGGGGGAGGAGGGAAAGGTTGGGCAATGCCATGTTGGCACAGGATAATATTTACGGATGCTTTTCCAGATCCCCAAGTCTGTAAACAACCATAAGGGCAGTGACTTGCTGGTGACAGTCCACAGGTATCCTCAACATGTGATTTTGGAGAAGAAAAGCACCCACAGCCATCACCCAGGGACCAGCTGCCCATCACGACAGCACTGGCAAACCTCCACTCGAGGAGGATAACGAGCATTTTTGGCTGCAGCAGCAGCAACACCATAAAACGCCACGAACTGCTGGTTGCAGGCTTCTCCCATCGCTGCTCGGAGCATCTGTGGAAGGGAAAACTTCCCAGCGTAACATCCACAACCTCTTAAGTAAATAGTCTTTAATGTTGCACTAAAGGGTTGTAGTCTTAATATGTAAAATCTGTTTAGCTTTTTTAATTCTTGGATCGTGATGTGGAAAGTCCTCCAGAAGTTGCCTGTTGGCTTTTTTCCCCTCGCCTTTGGTCTCGGAGGAGCTGTGGCCAGGAACGCCCTCCCGCAGAGCCGCCCTAAGCCCGGGCCAGCGGGAGATGCCCTGAAGATGGCAGCAGGGCCATGGGCACCAGGCAGCCAGCGCTGTGACAGCGGGGACAGCCGGCGGGTACCGCAGCGCTCCGCTGAATGCTGTTTGCAGCAAATATTTTTGCTTTCAAGAAGAAGAAGGAGGGGAAAAAGAAAAAAAAAAAAAAAAAGAGAAAAAAAAAAAAAGGGTGGGGAGCTGTTTTGTAGCAAATGCCCGAGCGCTCCCCGCAGCTGCAACTTTCTGCTGCATCAGGATGGAGCAAATCACACCCGCTCGCTGCAATCTGCCGGGATGCTAAAAGGCTCATCAGCCCCTCACAGCTGGGTCCTGCTTGCCGAGTGGCAGCTGAGCCTTTTTAACGAGGGATGAAGTGTGGGATGGGTTTCCCCGACGGCTCTGGCTGCTGCCAGCTTCAGGCCGAGGGAGCTGTTTTAAGGTTTCATCCTTTCCTTGTGCTTGTAGCCCTGGGAAGGCGGGCTCCTCACTGGTCTGTGGCTGTTCCACTGGTGGCACGAAGGCAAGCGTGAGATGGAGCCAGAACCCATTTGGCTTCGGATGGGGCCGTGTGTGTTCTGATGCCCTGACTGGGTCTGCTGGGTGCTGTGGAAATACATAAATAAAAGAAAAGGCAATCTTTCCCCAGAGTTCTCCCAATCTCCAATTAGAGAGGCTGAAGTGTCAGTGAATGACAGACTATGGATGTGAGAGGCACAAACAAACATACGTGGAGAGCACCAGGATGAAGAGGAGGAGGAGGTTGGGATGCTGCACCGTGTTTTTGTTTAGACTAGGAGTGCTGCAGCTGAGCTTGTCTCCTGCCCGGTGGGGAAGCTCGGGAGAGGCTAGCCCTGCCAGGGACGGGACGTGTGAGGGGGAGCCGCAGCCCTGGAGGGCGGGGTGAGGGAGGGGATGTGGCAGGGCTGGTGGAGCTGGGCAGGAGCAGAGTGGCAGCGCCTATGGGGAAAATACCCAACGTCAGCCACGGGGTTGCAGGGGAATAGGAGGGTTTAACCCACCACAGTGGAAAAGCAGGGGTGGGAAGGTGGTCATGAAGGCAAGGAACATGATGAGTCTGAGCTGTGGGGTTGAAATCATCATCCTCCAGTGCTCTGACCTTCACCTCCATCTTGCAGCTGAGGGACCTTCCCCAGGGCCAGAAACACTCAGAGGCTGTGCAGAGAGAGCAGCTCTGCCTCCTGCAGAGCTGGGCCAGGCAGAGAGCAGCAGGCTGGCCCCAGAGGTGGGGTCCACTTCTATATAGAAGCACTGGTCAGGAGACAAGGAGCATTTGGGCCCATGAATCTCAAGGCAAGGCCCCTGGGTGGTGTCAATGCCCCTAGAGTTGGCTGATGGAGTGGGGGTTGGATGCAGGGGAAGGGGATGGGTCCTGGGACCTAAACATCCATGTCTCAGAGGACAGCAGCTGTACAAAGAGAGCTCTGTGTGCTGACAGGCAGGACAGAGCCCGCAGACAGACTGGGGGAGGAGGAGGCTGAGATCATGTAAACACTGCAAAGGTAAGAGAGGTTGGACCAGGGCACGAGGCACATGGCAGCTCTGGATGTCAAGGCACAGGCACAGGGGGCCTCAAAGGACAAGGCAGTGAAGCACCACGTCTGGCAGAGGTGGGATGTGGGCTTGTGGCAGTGTTGCTGCAGTGGAAGAACATGGAGATGGGATGTGGGAATACATGGCTGCAAGTGAACACAAAGCCCCAGTGCCACCAAACCCAGCATCAGTATGTCTGAGCAGTTGTGCCTGTGTTTCAGCTCCAGCCCAGGATTTGTGATATTTTTCCTAACCCTACTACAGAGGAGAGGCCTGTGAGTTGCCACTGTGGCTCCTGAACTGTGGCACATTGGCCTCATGCTTTGCAGCAAGTGCCACAATGAGAGTACCTGAGTGCACAGGGATGTGCAGTCCCTCTGTGGAGATGGGGCCCAGCCAGCAATGCACCCATCTGTCCTGCCAGCATCACCCACGTCCCTCCAGCTGCTGGCAGAGTCCAGGCAGCACCATGCTCTTGCTCAGACAAGATCCTTCTGTGCAGGTACAGCTAAGATGACATCCTTGGTGCCTGCCCTCGGTGTCAGCATCCCTGGGGCCCCTGTGAGTCAGCACTCAGTCCCCTCTGCCTGGAGCACTGCCAACCCCTGAGCAATGATTTCCAGTGCATGTGGCCAGGTTGTGTGTCAGGAGGATTAATGACAGAGGCTTCTCAGGGCTTTGAGATCTGGGTCTAATTTAAAACCAAAACAAAACTTAGAATTTTAGGAGCAGGGGAGTTGCTGTCCTGGGGCAAGCCTGGGATGAAGCTCGTCACATATCCGATCTTGCAGTAACATGTGCCAGGACCTTCAGAGAAGGTACAAGCAAACACCTGGTACACAGGAAAAACCCAGCCTCCCAGGGGTGCTTTCTTCTTTGTCTTTTGCTATTAGTCATTAGCTTATGCTCCGAAGCACATGGCCTTATCTTCCCTCCAGGCATCTTCCTTTTATCTACCTTGACTCATGGAGCTACAGAATCTTCTATTAGCTGCGTAAATGTCAGATCTTCTTTAAAATCTTACAAAACTCTCTGCCTCGTTGTATCTCACGGCGATGAGTTCCACATATAAATCATGTGCTGGTGTAAAAATGAGTTTCTTATCAGTTTTTAGCTTTTGCTCTTTGGATTTCACCATCTGTCCCAGCAGAGCTTTCACTGTTGCATGAGGGATGGACACTCGATGCAGAGTGAGCTGGGTGCCAAGAGGAACTCTGGTTTTCACTGACTTTTTCTGGTAAAGGGCTTAAAGCTGGTGACTGGGAGAGTTTGACAGCAAACCTCCTCTGCAAAAAGTCTTCAGCAACTTTCTTGCTGGAAAGAGGGGCTGGCAGTGGAGCAGCTCTGCATGCCAGAGGGATGGGAAGTTCAGGCTGAAGATGTCTCCCAAGGCAAAGGCTTGGGGTTGTGCCAGGTTGTGGGAGGCGGAGGTTTGGGAAAGGGCTGCAGGGCTTAGCCAAGGACCAAAGGAAATGTGGAACAGGGGAACGTTTGTCTTGATTTAATTTGACACTTAAACTGAAAGAGTGTGATTTGTAGCTGTGCACATTTAAAAAGCTCCTCGAGATAGGGAAGTGGAGGCAATAGCAGGTTTGGATGCCAGATCAGATAAGACCCTGTGGGTAATGCCTCTACCTTACTCATTTTTATTCAGATTTATCTCCACACTCCTAAAAAAACCCAATAGCTTGAAATTCTCCACTGCTGACTTTATTTCCAATATCTCCTTTACAGTGAGGCACCTGAACCCAATGTGACATGCACTGTAGTATTGTCTTAGCTTGGGATAGCTCTCCCTGGCCCTGCCTTCACGTGCCCAAAGGCAGTTTGGTGTCCTGGTCACTACTGAAAGCTCTGTGTTGCGATGTATTTGAGCAGCTTGGACTGGGAGACTTGATGGGATACAGCCCCAGAGCTGATGGAAGGGGGTCCTGGAGGCCTGTACTGCATGCCAAATCCCATTACTCTGTGTTAGATGGCCCATATGTATCCTGATATAGGGGCTGGTCCTTGCAGAAGGTGGAGGGAACAGTGTTGGAAGGTCCATTGAAGGTTTTGCTCCTCAAGCCCCATTGCTTGTGCAGCAGAGGCCAGAGCAGCTGCCTCAGGGCTCTCTGAGCTGCACGGGAGCATTGCTGGGAAGAAGGGAAGCAGGCACAGCCTGGGCATGTGGAGGCATCACCAAGGAATGTGCCCACACCCTCCACAGAGCACATCATGGGGTGCTGGCATGAGAGCCCCACAGAGAGTCATTCCAGCAGCCAGCTCCTGAGGTGGGCCCTCTGCAGGTACTGGAGTAGCTGGTGGAGCACACAGAGACTCCTGTAAGTGCTGGCCAGGATGAATGTGTTTGGCACTGACCCTAATCCTTTCCTGCCAATACACTGATTGGAATTGAATTTCCAATATGAACAGTCGTGGGACTCTATCTGCAAGCTGGCGAGGAGAGCTATAGATTTTTATCATGTGTTTCACAGCTATTTCTTTAATTTAAAAAAAAAAAATAGGAGTGACTGCTGAAAACACTTCAGCAGCCAAGCAGTCGTGATGATGTTGGGCAGGGCAAGATGTGGCTGGATGTGACCTGGGATGGCAAGGGGGGAGCAGTAGCTGCCAGAGCTACAGCCCAGCACCAAGGCAGGACCAGCTCAGCCCTTGCTGGGTTTGTGGGAGGTTTCTCAGCCCCTCTGGGATGGAGGTGATATTCATTCCTGATGGGTATTACAGCCAAAAGGAGCTTGTCCTCCCTGAAGCTTCAGCCCATTGCTTCTTACTCACCATGGAGGAGCCCCTTCCCCCTGCAGGGTCCCTCCACCTGAGGGACATCCCATCTCCTTCCCCCAGGGATGGCTGACCCCAGCCAGGCAACCACTCCAAGGCTTTGCAGACCTCTGGCAGACCTCACTGACCTTGGCCAGCCTTCACTGTTCTTGTCCCACTCCCTCACAGGGTGGCACCCAAAATAGGACATATTCACAGGGGTGACTCTGGCAGGGCTGGGGAGAGTGCTGCAGGCGAGATGTTCTTTTTTGTATCTCCCAACAATACTCGTTTTTTAATCTTTTCATCTTTTTTTTTGTCGCAGTACAAGGCTCCTGCCTTGTGTTCAGCCTGCAATCCATTACATCCCCCAGCTCTTTTCTGCAGAGCAGCTACCTTGCCAGTTTCTCCCTGTATTTATTTAGGCTTCCTCCCCTCTGCCCTGTATTTGTTCAGTTGAACCTTGCACTTGTCTTGGTGAACACCCTCCTGTTTTTCCTGGCTCTGTCTCTGATTTATGAAGATCATTCTGAGCTCTAATCCTGCCTAGATGAGTTGCCTGAGCATTCCTGGCTCTGGCAGGAGGCACAAGTTCTCCAGCAGGTGACAAGAGGTGATTTTTGTCCGTGCACAGGTTAAGGACAATCAGTTCCTCTTCCTTTGACCATTTCCACCCTCACATCTTTAACAAGACTGGTCCATGTGTGGCAAATACCACAGGAATGCTCTTGCTTGAGGATTAAAAAATAAAAAGATAGGCAGCATGCCCGAGGGAAGGCAAACATCCTAGAGAAGCTGGGAAAGGGGCACAGCATGACACTGCCCTGGAAGAGCCTCCCCTCTGCCCCTGTTGTTATTGCTGCTCCCTTTTTTGTCCTGAGCAGTTTGCAAATATTTTCAGTCCTGCAGGTTGTTTCCATTAAGAGGAAAAATCAATGAGGCAGCCAAGAGTCTGTGGCTGAGCCTGCTCTCTGCTAAAAATGGACCAAATGCCTCTTTCCTGAGTGTGATGGGGTGGGTTTGCCTTTTCCCAGCTCTGACCCCATCCCTTCCCGAAAGCCGCTCCGTGTTCCGGGCCTCCCTGCCTTGGAGCTGCTCTGGCTTCTCCTCCCTCAGCCCGAGCCCAGCCCCAGTGCTCATCCTCGGCTGGGGCTCGGCAGCTCCTGCTAATGGGAAAAGCATTCCTGTCATTTCATCAAGTCGTTTAATAATTTGCCAGAAATGCCTATTGATTTCTTGCATGCTTCTGTGCAGACAGAGGTAAATAAGAGCCATTTGTCATTGCATTATGTATTGGTAATTAAAAATTACTAGGTAACTTGAACCAAAAATGGAATAATTTGAAGTAAAATTAAATAATTCTAGGTAATCAGTACTAAATGAGACCATTATTTTACTTATCAGTGACTAAAAATTACCAGGCATTTTTCCTCATTTGGATGCTCTCCTTCGCCCTCCGTGTCAGTAGAGCCTTTCTAATTTGTTTTAATTGTTAATTTTAATGAGTAGTGTTTTTCTGATAACATTTTAGCGTGTTTTGTTGTTTTTAGAGAGGGTTTTTATTGCGTTGCACAAAGCCTGAAGCACCTCAATGTGGGAGCAATTTGGAAGCTAAATTATTATTATTTATTTAAATCAAACCCTCCAGCCTCTTTAACCGTTTGGCTGATTCTGTAATTGCAGTACCAGTGTGTTGGAAATGCTCATGGGGCTGGCAAGGAAGTGTCTGGATACTCTTCTCAGCTCCGTGACCATGGCATATCCCCAACCACTGGTTCTGCTTCCTGGGAAGGTTTTTTTTGGACACAGCTCCATGCTGTTACTCCAGGTTTGCCCAGCACCTCCCACCAGTGTCCCTCAGCAGTGGTTTGGAGGCACCTGGAGTAGGACACGAGTAGAAACCTTCTGTTTCAGGGTCTCATCCCATCCATGGAAGAAGGAAAATTTGGGGGGCAGCAAAACACCAACTTCAGCTCAGATTTTATTTGGTTGTGGCGGCAGGGCAGTATGTGGCTGGTGCTGAATTGCTTTTGTAACAAGTGGTGCTTCTTGGACATGAAGTCACCATAGTTCTTATGTCAAGGGCACCTTTGATGCTCTTTGAAGCTCTTTCCTGTCCCATTCCTGCCTTGGCCAGTGGGGCTGTGTGGGTGCACCGTCCCCCTGGGGTCCCTGAGATACTTCATGGCTCCAAGAGGCCACCAAGACTCTCCAGACTCTTTGTGTCTGGTCAAAAATCTCCAAATAGCTCAAGGTGAGCTGTTATTCCCAGAGTTCTCTGACCCTTATCTGCACCCATCCTCCTCCAGCTGCTTTCCAAGGGACTCCCAGTCCCTGTGCTCGTAACCTGGCAGGGGAGAGCAGGGTGGGACTGGGACAGCACTGCTGCATTCCTCCTGCCCTGTGATTTTGAGGCTGATTGACCTGATCCCCCTCGAGCCTCCCTTCCCTGCAGGGAAGGCCTGGACCTCCGCGGTCTCTCCATTCTACCTGGCGCGGGTTTGTCCCCTGGCTGCTCCAGGCACAGTGTGTGTGTGCGCGCTCAGACGGAAGGATGCTGGCTCACCTCGCTGCTGCTGGGTCGCGTTACAGTCCCCTGTCTGCGGCAATTTGCGCCGCGCCATCGCCCCGGGGCACGGCAGCAGCTCCTGCTCACCACTGGCTCCCTGCGAGCGCGCAGATGCCTTTCACACACGGGTCAAAGCCCCGGGAAACCCTGCAGGTATTCGCTCAACCTGTGCCTGTCCTGGAGGTGTTGGTGGGGCTGGGGGGTGAATGGCACAAGGCCAGGCTGGTGAGGCTCTGCTGGGGCTTGAGGGAGCCTGCTCATGGGGGCTCGGGGTCTGTGAGCATCCTGCCCGGGGCTGCTCTGTTCCTTAATGGCTGTTAAAGGGACAAAAATGTTTCCTCTGTGGAGATGGAGGCTGTGAAATATCCTTATAATGTTCCCTTAGTGAGTGCCAGCCCCCAGCCTGTGATAGCCCCTGCTTTCTGTTGACCAAACAAAACAGCAAATGGAATAAACAAATAATTTGGGATTTTTTTTTCTTTTTCTCTTCTTTAATAAGACCCTCTTCTCTTACCTTCTCTGAAATCCTACAAAATAACTGGTTGAAAAGCTTCACCTCTTGCTGGTGTCAGGCCTGCCTCTGTTCTTGGGGCCATGGTGCTTCCATGGTGAGCCTGAGAGACAGGGCAGGGAATGGGCTGGAAACACTGAGGATGGACTGAAGATGAGAGCCTTGGGATGGCTGCTGCAGCTGAGGGGCAGGGGAACCAGAGGAGGGGAAGGGTGGACTTATTCTTGCAAGCTCTGCCCTTCTCCCATGTGTATGAGATGCCCTCTCAGCTTCCCAAACCCAAACAAACCACTGCAATCCCCACAATGGGCTGGGACTGATGGGAAGATACCTGGACAAATCTGCTGTAGGGCATGCAGGGACCCACTGAGCTTCATGCCCACCTGCCCAGCCCTGTGGCCCCAGTCCCTGACTCAGTGGCCAGTCTCTGCCCTCTGATGAGATATAGAAGTGTCAAATTCAGAGCAAGCAGCCCCAGATCTGTGGGGTGACTGCTGGAGGGGGGTGTACCAGGGGTCTGGACATGGCTTTTTGTAGAGTTCTGCCTGGAGAGGCTGCTCCCTGCCTTGTACCTCTCACACCCAGGAATAGTTTTGTGGTACTTGGCATTCATCCCCCTACGCTTAATTTCATCCCATTTAGACCTAGTAAAAACTATTCCCTGCAAGCAATTTATTCAACAAATGTAGCTGGCACTTTCTGTTGCTGAGTTGTCCAGGAAGAGACCACAATTTTTAATGATTTTTTTCCATTCAGTGAATGCTCTTTATGGCAGTATTTGAGCTCAGGGTTGTTCATGAATGGCAGTAGAGTAGAAAAAAAAATATCCGGTGGCCTATCTGAGCTGCAGTTTGCTATTCACACTGCGAGGCCGGGCACCTTATCGCACCAGGTATTGTTTCTCTCCCCTGAATAGGAGCTCTCGTCTCCCTCAACTACCTCCACTCCTACCCAGAACAAAATTAATTTCATCCTGCAACAAATCTGGCTGCTTGATTAAATGAATCTGTTGCCGGCCCTGAAAGATATCTCAGTGAGCAAAATTTCATTTCTGGTTGAACACCCACTGAGGAAGCCACAGATACAAGTGGGTGGCTCCCAGAGGAGCTCAGGGCTGTATTTACAGTGCTAACTTGCTTCTGATCCCCCCCACTCCTGTTTGTAATGCCCTGGAAGGCAGCTCCTGGTGGTGTGGAAATACCCTGGGCACCAGTGGCTCCTCATCAAGCTCCCCCAACCCCAGTGCCTGCTCCTGGCTGATGCCTAGTCAAGCTTGGCAAATTGAGCTCTTTTAATTTTTCCTTAGAAACCAATCCCTCGAGCCCCTTTTTTTCTGTTGTAGGGGAATATCACCCCCACATTAATTTCTCTGCAATTTCTTGCTGTACTCTGAAGCCCTGAGTGTGTTGCTGAGCCTGGGGTTGGAGGTGTGATGCTGCTGGCATTGCATCCTCATCCTTACCCAGCTCTAAGCCTCTGTTACCCACAGACACTGACTACTCCTGTCGCCATCCCACTCACTCTCTCTGCCTTGTTTCCAGGCACTAAAACCCTTTTTATTCTGTCTAATCAAGACAAACATAGGGGAGTACTCACGGCCGCTTGCCCAGGGAGGGGTTTGCCAAAACTGTCCTATTCTGGAGCATTTTTATAGTAACTGTGTGATGAGGAAAAGATGGTGAGGGCTCACCGTTCTAATTAGGATCGTTTCTGTCTTGCAAGAGGGATTGGCGGGTAGTATTTATGGATACGAGTAGGTTCAGAAAAATTCCTAGCACCATCTGTTTGAGAGAGAACAGGAAGAATTTCAATATGCTTTAGACCTTGAAGTGTAATGTTTGTATAACAGGCTCATAAAATCAATTTCTAATAGTTACAGGTACCCCCTCAGGAATTTAAATAGTCTGTTAACAAAGTTATTCCATCTGCCAAGCGAATATATTAAATATGCACGTTCCATGCTACATATATGGTTGCATGTGCCTTTCTCCTGCATGATGTGCCCTTGGGTCCTGCGTGCAGGTTTTGCTCCTGGGTTACACTCAGTTTTCCCTGATGGCAGCTCACTGTTTAGTCCCAAGTCAGTGGGAGCTCGCCCACCTGCCTTTGCCTGATAATTCGCTGTTAGGGTCACCTTGTCCCTTGGGAGCTGAACTTGGGGGTTGCTCTGTCCTGGTCCCCTTCCCATCTCCTGCTTGGCTACCCCTGGATTGTCTGGGTGGAGAGAACTGGCCACAGGGGTTAGAAGGGTTGTAGGGGACAGGGGGGTGTGAATTTGCGAACTGGGGGCATGCATGGGGCAGGATAATCCCTTCACACGCATTCTGCAGACTTTCTAAACTGGTGTTGCGGCCCAGATAATGGGCCAGCTGGGTTTTGCTCTGCTCCTTGCTCCTCCGTGGCACCTCACTCTTCCATTACCCTTTGGATCCATCAGTGCTCTGCTTGGTGCCAGAACTCCAACTGCCTTGTATGTTTGGGAACAGGCTGACAACTCGGGGCATATGCAGGCGAACTGCAAATATGTCATCCTGTTAACTAAACAGTTTGCGTTTAACGCTGCCCGTGGAGCTGAACGACACCTCGCCAGTTCTGCAAAGGTTGTGTTCTCAGTGTGATCGGGAGTGATTTATGGCGAGAGTTAGGCGCTGTGTCCAGAATATCGATGGAGGCGTTTGCTGCCTATTGTGTTTAATGGCTGTTGGGGTCCCTCTTATTACCATTGTGTCATTTGCTGCCTGCCAGGTCTGGGAGCGCGTCTCCGTCTGGGCAGGGTTATTGATTGCGGCGTGCCTGGAGTCGCTGCTGGCTGGGTGTCGGCACTGGGTGCCTCTCCAGGCAGCTGCAGCAGGCACGGCACTCGCTGGCCACTGTCCCCAGGTCCCCTTGTCCACCTGCTGCAGCATCGCCTCAGGGAAGGTGCCCTGGAGGGAAGTGATCTGCCCGCCCCTCCTCACCCTGTATCAACAGGAACCAAAGTGAAGCTGCTCTCTGCTGGGGGGTGGAGCAGGAAGGCAAAATCTGCACGGTTTTAATGGATTTACCCTCTCCATCCAGAAGGCAGATGAGGCACAGAAGTCCCATGGGATTCACCAGCAGCCAGGCAGGAGGTGTCCTGGAGGGAAGAGGCGAAACCCCGCACATCTGAGGCACGCCGGGAGACTGGGATTTCCTTCTGATGATGATCTCTTTGTGCTAGGTGGTTTATTCCTCTTTTTTAATTTAAAAATCCACATTCCCACTTCCACATAGCTCGTTATCTCAGGGCGTGTGATGAGGTGTCCAGGGGTCTGTCCCGGCAGAGATGATGCAGAACACATTCGCGCAGGCTGTTGGATCTGACCCCCCTCTCCCTCGGGGAGCGGGTGGTTTTCATTTCAGCCTCTTCCATTAGAAGCTCTAAGGGGAGCTCCATCTATTAACTGAGAACTGCAGGCCTGTAAATTTTGGCAAGAAAAAGTCCTTGGAAGCAAATCATCTGTATTTTCTCAGGGCTGTTTGTCCTCCCTCTTTGCATGTACAGCCTTTGCTGGTCGGGAGGCAGGTACTGCCACTGACTCCTTCTCCACATGTGCAGATTGATGGTGTCTGCTTCAGAGCCGGCTCCCTCTTCCCTTTCTTTCCTCCTCAGTTTTGTTCCTTCCCTTTTGAGCTGTTTCTGCTTTGCTTGGGAGACTCCTTTAGCTGCCAAGTCCTGATGTGTATCTGTTCATTTCCTAGGGCAAACACATTGATCTGTGATTTCTGTTATGATACTGCAGATTTCTGTTCCCTTTATTCTTTTTTTTTTAATACTTTATCCTGCCATCCAGGAGGTGGTTTCTGTGCTATGGAGAAGCTCAGTGTTTCTAGAAAAATGTGTGTTTCCCTGCCTCAGAGCTGTGCCTAATTGCATACAGAGCGAGCGTCCATCCCTCTTAGTTCCAGTGTAATTCTTTGCGGTGTGTTCCTTTGTGATTGTGTTATTCCAGCAATAACAGCCACTCTCCTTCCAGATATTTATTCTTTTCATGAACATCACCATACTGGCAAAGGGTTGGGCTTTTTTTTTTCCATCTTAATGCTCTACTTCATAGCTCAAATCGGGGATTTATGCTTCAGGGATCTCAGGGAAGACTTTCCTCTTTTCTGCTACCTCTTTCCAGAAGCGCCATCTTTCTGCGCTGGGATTTAGAGTTCTTGGACATGTGTTACTGCTGCCGGGGATGCTGCTCGCTGCTTTTAGATTTGTATTTACTGCCGTGCTTTGCTCTTTAATTTTGTTGTTCTCTTTCTGGCACAGAGAAGAAGTGATGCAAATAAAGGCTGGAGTGTTTGGTTTGCACACAAACCAACCCTGGCCATTCCGAATGGAGACTGGTGGGGCGTGGGAGGGCAATGGGCACATTTTTCCATGCAGCCACTGCAGCTCTGGGCATCCCATGAGGGCTGTGATGGAGGGGCAGACGTGGGTGAAGTGGGTGTCCCCAACACCTGGCACAGCAAGGTTCAGAGAACAAAGTGCAGATAAGGCAGGGATGCCTCCCAAATATGCCACTTACCTCTATCACACCTCTCCCTGTGCTGAGGATAACGCATTAGTTTCTCATCCTGGAAGACCTTATTTCTTATTATGAGTTAGTTTTACAGCACCCTGATGTGTGCTCAGCACTTTACGGTGCAGGGAAAAAGATGAGGTCCATGTGACAGATTTACCCGGCGTTAAATCCTGACTGAGTTACAAAGGAAAGAAGCAGCATGTCTGTGCCCTGGCCTTCATCCTGTCCTGCTGCCACAGGGGCTTTGAGACCCTTCTATGTTTTTAGTGACATGAGGGAGGTTTTTGTGCCCCATGGCAGCCTTGCTGCCCACTGTGCTCTGCTCCTCACCCAAGCCATCACTTTTGGCAGGTGGGAGTCCCGTGAAAGCTGCAGCAAGGAGGGCATATGGCACACAGCTCCCAAACAGGGACCAGGGAATGGTGCCGTGCCAGGACCATTTGACAGCCTGGCACAGTCCCCCTGAGCCACCTGTGAGTGGGGGAAAACGTTGGCATTCAGCAAGGGCTCAGTCACTCAGGCTGGCACCTCAGTTGCAGGCAGTGCTGGAGCCATGGGACACAGAGGCTGTGTCAGGGTGGGTTTGCAGCTGAGAGCCATGCTGGAGGAGGGCAGGCTGCCCCAGGGCCATGCCCCATCTCAGGCAAACTCCCTCATGCCCTCCCTCAACCCTGTCATCGGGGCAGGAGAGGTGCAGACTGCCTCCCACAGCTCTGGGAGCTCTGGGGATGCTCATGCTCCACCAGGGTCAAAATGGGAGGCGACGGGTCCTCGGCTCCATCCCCACACCTGGGTGCTGCCATTGCCCTCCCTGGCTGCGTGGGAATGGCTCCTGGGGCTGGAGCATGCCAAATTTCACTTTTCAAATGGGGTTTCTGGCACCCAGCCAAGCAGCGTTTCGTGTTGTCAAATATTTTGGCAAACCACATCTCAGCTTTAGTCTGAAGCGTCTTTTGCTGGGGAAACGGCGTCGAGCCGAGCCGCCGGCACGATCCCGGCACAGAGGGGAGCACGGCAGTGCCAGACACGTCCTGCATGGGAGCTGCTGCTGCTGGGGTGCCCTGGCATCCTGGCTGGGGGGCACTGGGACCCCAGCAGGGCAGGGTGACTGATGAGCAGTGAAAGGGCCAAAAAAAGGTGTTTCAAGGTGACTGTAAATGGTTTGTGAAATCAGGCTGAGCGGGGAAAATTGTATTGACAAGAATAAGAAAACCCTGAAAAGTGATTTTTCAAGTCTCCATTTTGGCTTTTTGTTCTGAAATTGCCCTGCATTAAGAAGGGAATAAAAAAAAAAGAAAAGAAAAGAAAAAAAAATAGCTCTAAGTAAACTAGAAATAAGGGGACTGTATTTTTTTTACCAGCTCATTGGAAAAATGAAACATATTTGTTCTGGGTCAGACCAAAATGAGCAAAGCAATCAGTTATCCACAGAGCCATGCTGCAGGCTGGCTTTCCTTCTGCTCTCTCTCCTGGGCATCCTTGAAAGAATATCCAATACCTTTTTATGATGTTTGAAAGAAAATATCTCTGAGGAGAGGAAAAAAAAGCAAGGTGTGATCCCAAAAAGTCTGCTTTCACAGCTTGGACAGACCCATCTTTCCCTCCTGCGGCCGCTGTTCCTTCCTCCTGCCTGTCACGTTGTGTGGTTAGAGCACACGTACTCACGGCCCCAGCACCATGATGGGTTTTGAAAGCCTGAGAAATCCTCCCAAAAGCCTGGTTTCCGGCCAAAAAAAGCCGAGGTTATGCAAACATCCCCGGAGCTTGCAAACAGGCTGTGTGTGTTGGATGGAGAGCAGCTTTGCGAAGCAGGTGTGAGCTGATGCGGGAAGAGCTGCGCTGCCTGATGGCTGCGCTGAAACCCAGTGTCAGCCCGCAGACTGAAACCAGGGCTCTGGAATTAAAGAAAAAACAACCATGGAATAAAAATCAGCAGCATCCCAAGCACAATCCCACAGGATCCCATCCCTGCAGATTAGGGCTGCGAGACCTCTTTTTGAAACACCACCAGCCCACCTGGGGCCTGTGGGGTGACTTCTCCCCAGCCCTGCTCACCCACCTACATCCCCCACCACGCTGCCACTACCCTGGTTGTGCCCCCAGAGCCCTGCAGGACTTGCTTATGCCTTTGTAGAGCTTTAAAGGTGAATGGCTCCTCAGCAAATGCACACCTGAAGTTTTGTGTGCCAGTGAAACCTCCTAAAAACCCAGTTTCTGTCAGCTTCCAGGAAAAGCTTGTTTGGGTTTAAAATGTGTTCAGAAGAGTCATTCTCTTGTGAAAAACTGTGGCTGTCAAAGCACCACGGTGGAGTTGCATTTGTTACATATTAATGACTCCACATCAGCTGCGCTCGCTTTACAGTACCCAAATATTGGAAATATCAATGTATGAGCATTCCCCAGTGTGAATTGTCAGACATGCAAATCTTGGGGTCTGGAAGCCCAGCCCACTGAGTTACCCACAGGAAATGCTCCCTGTGCTGGTGAATGCCTTTGTGGCAGGGTGAGACTCAGTCATCCTGGAGCTGTGCATTCATAACTATGTGAAAAGTGGGAAACCAGTGGTGTGGAAGATATGAGCCTGTCTTGCTCCATCCCAGAGCTGTCAGCTGCACCATTTGGATGCTTTTAACAAACATGGGATGAAGAGGCTCGTGCCGGTGTGATAACGTGGAGGGAGGCACGTGCTGTGAAAAGCTTTCGGGGAAATGGGACGGAGATGTTTGCACTGTGGGATTTTTGACACCTGGTGTTGGAGGCTGAGCAGAGCAGAGAGATATTCTCTGGCATGGAGAGGGTCATTCAGAGTATATAAGCCTCTTTCTGATTGCTCCCTGGAGGGACTTGCTTGGGGATTGAACCTTATCCCTTGGCTTGCTCAGTGGAGAGGGTCTGGGATTGTCCTGTGCAGGGACAGAGACTGTACAAAGTGATCCTTGTGGGTCCTTTCCAACTCAGGATATTCTATTCTATTCTATTCTATTCTATTCTATTCTATTCTATTCTATTCTATTCTATTCTATTCTATTCTATTCTATTCTATTCTATTCTATTCTATTCTCCAGCCCTCTCAGGGTTACCTGACCAGAGTGACATCCTGCTCTTTCACTTCCCTCCTTCAGGGCAGGGAGGGATGTTGTGTGGTTTGGGTGAGTACCAGGTGGAGCTGATCCCTCTGTGGCAAAAGCAGCAGAAATAGGACTGGGGAAGCCATGACTGCAACCCTGCTGCTTGTGCCTTTCTCCAGTCTGATAAAGGAGACTGAAGCATCTCTTCTCGTTCATTCCTTGGCCAGGAGCAGGCACAAGGAATTGTCCTTCGAGATGGCTTTCTGCAGCCTCCACTGTCCCCACCTCCAGGCACCAGATTCTGAAGAACCACAGTCCCTGTCTTTCCCAGGCTCTTTGCTCCCAGAAGGGGAACAGACATCCCTGGGTAGTTCAACAATAATGTGTATTTTCCTCAGTCAGCTCTCCACAAGATCTTGGTGGGTATGGACATGCTTCCCAGCCTCTCTACTCTTCCTGTGCTCTTTGGGGCAACTGAGGCACAGCGTGGCAGGAATGTGAGCAGGGCTGCAGCAGGGCTGGGACCAAAACCCAGGGGGTTCAGTACTTCACCTTGTGCCTCTGCTGTAAAGCCACCTTCTTACATCACTTGCTGTGCTCAGCATTAGCATGATATTAGCTTGGAGACAGTGACACTCTGTTGGGGTTTTTGGGTTTTGGGGTTTTTTAAAGCATGTCATGTGGCAGTTATTAAAAGAGCTGCCTACATTTTACAAATATTTCCAGGAAGAAATTTGCCAGTGTCTGGGGCTGCAGAAGAGGGAGTGTGAGGATGACCAGTATGAGGCTGGGTGCCAGACTGTGTTCTTTATCTGTGCATCAGTCTGTCCCCAAAACCTCCCTTCTCCCAGTGAATTGGTAACAGCAGTGAGCCAGGGTGCCAAAGCCTCTCTGTGCCCTGCTTTCCCCCTCCAGCCCGGCATGGGGGGCCAGTGGCCTCCTGCCTCACTGCACATTCATTTGGGGCATTTGCAGCATCCCCCATCCTCAGGGACATCCTAGTGGTGCCTAAATGAGGACTGTAAAGCTGCCAGGCTCCTGCCTGTGAGCTGCCTGTTCCTTGGGGACACGGGGAGCTGAGCCTTCCTGGGGGATGCCTGTGATCAACACCGTGCTGATGGTTGCTGAATTTGGGCAATGGCTGGGACTGGAGGGCTCCTTCCAGGATGCTGCCAGTGACAAGCAGGAAGAGGAGCTGTGCCTTGGGGAAAGAGCTCATTAAAAAACTGGGGGGAATCATGGACAAACAGGGGTAGTTGTCTGCAGGAGATCTCCGGGTAACACTGAAGAGTAATGGCAGTTCTCAGTGCCACGGAGCGCTCTGATCCCCCCGGCCGTAACTTACACGCTCATGACTCAGTGTAAAGTGCCTCCTGCACCTGCCTGCCTCTCTAACGGATAAACAATAATAGTTTGTGGTTAAAATACTGCCCTCAGATGATAATCTGTGGGACATGGTTTATACAGAGCAGCTGCACTGGGAGCAGGGGTAACCTCTCTGTCCTTGGTGAGAAGTTTCTGCACCTGTGGTGCTGGATCCCGGAGTAGGGACAGGGATGCTGTCGGATGTAGGGGTTTGCAGTCACTGCGTGTGGCTCTGCACTCCCCAAAGCAAGCGAGGTGCAGGGTCCTTCACCATTCACAATAAGAGTGGTTACTGTGCTCACAGATAGAAATGGTCTCAGTGAAATCTCAGCAGAAGTCCCATCCAGAAAAACAGCAACATCGAATCCGTGCAACACCATTTTCCCAGGACTGTTACCTCCCTTCAAGGATGGTGGCTGCTTGGGGCTGGGTGACAAGGATAACTCTGGAGCAGGATCTCAGCCTGGCTCTTGAGGCTCAGGAGAGGTTTGGGGACAGACAAAAGTCTCCTGCAAGTGGGTGGCAGTGACGAAGGGCAGAGCATTGGTATTGCTGGTATGTCGAGCACCTTGTTTATTGTACCTCAGACATGTCGCAACAGTCCTGGGTTGTGTAATGGTTTCCAGGAGATTTTCCTGCTTTCAGTTTTTGGACCTCTCATTTCCAGGGCTTAGTTTCTGCCAGAGGTGGGTTGTGGTAGAGAGAATGAGTTAAAATCAAATTCTGCTTAGGCGGGGTTTTGTGTTGAGATACCAAGTGTGTGATGGAGAGAGGGAGGAGACCTGTCTGAATTGTTTTTTCTTCCTTCTCAAGAGCTTACAGATATGGGGTGAAAGCTGGGTGTGGCTTCCCGTCTTGGTGGTCTGATGCTACTCTGTTTCATGAAAACTGTAGGCCCTGACACCAGGAATTTCACCCACAGGGAATTAAATATTTCTTCCTAGCACAATTAAGAGGTCTTACTCGATGAATGGCCTTGCCTTCCCACGGCAGGAGGCTGAGGATCCCATGATCCAGCCTGAGCATTTCTATGGCACTTCTGGGGCACTCCTCTTTCCCCTGCCAAATCCCAGCCCTCCTCAACCAGGTTCTGGCACATTCCTACCTTTCCCTTGGCAGGTGTGGAGTTTTCCTCTCCCTTCTCTCCCTGCCTGCGATTTGGAGAGTTTGCACCATGAAATGGGAGTCACCTCAGCCTCTGCAAGGTGCAGGAGCAGAGAGGGCTCTGCTCTCCCAGCACTCACAGTTTGGGGCTTGGATAAATCCTCTGAGTTGTCAGTCAGCAAAGGCAAGCTCTTCATTCGGCACGGGTGACCCAGGAGTTTCAGAAGCTTAAAACATTGCACAACTTGGAAGAATTAACACTGGGAAAACTGCTGTAGCACCCCAGGGAAATTCAGAGCTCACCACAAATGCAGAGGAATTCAAACTTCTCCTTGAAGTGGCTGCAAGAATTTCTCAATTTGGCCATCTTTGTTTTCCAGAATCTCATTCGGCACATTGGCTGAAATCTTCCTGGACTGGGTTATGCCCCCAACTCCAGGGGCTTTTCTTATTTCTGAAAACTAAATGCTGGCACAGTTATAAGGAATTGAGGGAAGATCTTAAAATGGAAAATGTTGGGCAAGCCTCAATAGTTTTGGAGCATGCAGCATGGTGAGGGGAACCTCCTTGGTGGGGAGGCCGGGTGCCTCGTGCTGCTCAGCCAGACTCAGCAGGGCTGGGCTCTGAGTGTGGGAGGATGCTCCTGTCCCCACTCCAAAGGAGTGCAGCAAATACCAGGGTACAGCAGCTCCAAACCTGCTTCCCACTGCACTTCTCTGCTGGGCAGAGGCTACGTGGGACCTCTCCAGCTCACTGCCATGTCCAAGCTCCTTTCATATCCAGACTTCAGTCCTCAAAGGATGAGTTGCTCCACGTTGTTAAGCCCAGAGCAAGGTCCCCCTCTGCGCTTTCCTTGCAAGGAATGAAATAACCTGGAAGCTGTTGGCCTCTGGAAGCAATTTAGCATGGGACGTGGCTATTAATTTAAATAGATTACAGAAATTTGAACTAAGCTGCATATAAATCTTCTGACCAGTTCTTTGGGCTTTGGTCTCTGTTGTTTACACTTTTTTTTTTTCTTTTTTTTCTTTTGAATTGTGTTTTATTGATTCCTGAAGCTGTGATGTTTCAGTCAGAGCTCACTGCTTGGATGGCAGGCAGCCTCACTCTTCCACACATATTACCTTTCAGAGCTACTGTGAGTAGGACACAGATGTTGTTAAGTCTCAGGTAAAGCCATCAAAGGTGGACGTTCAATCAAGTTTGACATCATCTTCAACCTGAAGGCAAAGGGGTTGGTTTTGATTAGCAGCTCACGGGGTTGAGCCTAACCCATATCAGCGCTGCTGCTGCTACTTTACCTGAATGGCAAAACCACAGATGGTAATTATAACCATAAGTGCTTACAGATTTCCTAACAACAAAGATAATTTGTTTGCTCCATGCCTTGTTAGAAGGGGAATTTTGTTCTGGTGACTGGGTGGTTTGTGAATCAGTCGTTGCCCTTTCACCCCTCTGCCCCCAGCTCGGCTGTTCCCCCCAGCTGTGGCCATTAGATGTTGATCCAAGCAGAAGGGTCCCGCCGAGTCTGGTCTCTGCAGTGGCCACAGAGACGCCAGCCCAGTGCAAGGAGCAGTCCTGGCCTGGTGGGGAGTGGGATGCTGTCCTGACATCCACAGGATGCCCTGGGATGCTGGACAGGGAAGGTCCTTCTTGCTAAAACCCCCCTTTCCTCATCCTATGCACAGAACTTCTAGGGCAATTGAGGTGAAAACTTGCTGTCAGGCTTCCCCTGACAGAGCTGAGCTCAGTAAAGCTCAGCTGCATCCCCCGTGCTCACCCCACCGCCCTGCCGTGGGGAATGCCAAGACAGCATGTGAACAGCCAGGCTTGCACCTCTATTCTGGGAACCACTGCGAAAACCATGGCTTTCCTCCCTTCTGAAGGTGACCCAGCACCTGAAATCTTGGGAGGGAAATGGGGGGAGCTCGTCCCTGTTGATCCCTGGCAGCCGGAGCTCTCTCCGCGCTGCGGCCGCTCTCCGGCGCTGGAGACGGGTTACCTGTAAATGAAACCAGCTGGTGCCAGTGGCTCGCTGGCAGCCCTGGCCCATGTCCACAGCCATTCCTTGGGGCAGAAAGCCTGTGGGTTCGGCTTGGACCCGCCTTGGCAGCAACTGAGGGCAGCGTCTCGCCTGGCAGGCAGGCAGGCAGGCAGGCAGGCAGGCAGGCAGGCAGGCAGGCAGGCAGGCAGGCAGGCAGGCAGATAACAGCTTTGATTTCTGGGTCTCACTTTAATTATAATGGAAGGACGCGGCTCGTTAAGTGCCCGCTTTGCTTTCCAGCGGTCCCTCCCGGCTGCCAAGTGCACTGGGCTAACAAAAGCATTCCTCTCCCCGCCGGGGCCGGCCGCAGCAGCCCGTATGGCGAGCAGACGGAGGGGATTAATGCACACAAGAACAGTCTGCCCGGCTCCCGGTCCCTGCACACAACCCGAGACCTCTGAGCAGCCTCTCTGGGAGGAGAAACTACCCTTGAAATGGAGACCTCCTCCAAAAAACGCCCTTACACCTTCACACCAGCCCATCTCCGCCTCTCTGCCTGATACCAGCAGAATACCTGCAGGGTCTTGCCCCCGGAGTGTTTCTTCTCTCCCACAGCTCGGATCAGATGAATTTTTTCGTGCCAATCGTACCTGGAGTTGTTCAAGATGGTGATATTGATCTTGTTCATATTTGTTGCCTTAATGAGTCACAAATTCTGTCTGTGAGCAGAGGTGGTTTGGAGGTGCCGGCTGGCTGCTGCTAACCTGCCTTTCTGGAAGGGTAGGAATTTCAGCAGATTTGGAGAACCGGTGTTTTTCAGATTCCTAGAGGAAATTACACTAATTGCGACAACCCCCATGCGCCTGCAGCAAGCAGAAGCGATAGGATCTCCCCAAATGTCTGCTCCTGAAGCCTGTAACCTTCCTAACAGCCCTTCTCCCACCCTGCAGCACCAAAGGACCTGCGGCAGGTGATCTGCCAGACCCAAACACTTACGGCTGCTTTGAGGTTAAACTGTTCTGTGCTGATTCATCTTTTGTCTGTGAATGTTACCCAGGGCTGAGCAGAGGTGTCAGCCCACCACAGGGGCAGGGGACTCGAGCTGTTGTCCACTGCCACTCTGATCTTGGCTGGGGCCAAGGCTTCCTTATTTTGAAATGATTTTAATATTCAGGCTACACAAACATCGTCACAAGGGCACAGTGCATGCGGTCACAGTGCAGTGCTAGTGTGGAATTAATATAAATGCTCTGTGGGGTATGTCTAAACAATGGACCCATATTAACCAAGCTTAATATTAATCAGCTTTCTCCTCCACTCAGATCTCGCAAAAACCCCCTCCAGACTCAGACATGGAGCTGGTTTGGGGATGCAGGCTCTTTCCGGAGCAGGACAGTGTGCTTCTCACATCTCTCAGATGCTCCTCAATAGGCTTAATTTAAACATTAACTCCCAATTTGCCTCTGGGCTCAGGGCATGGAAAAAATTAGAGCAAAAGGAGAATTTTTCAAGAAGCTCTGAGTGAGCAAAGCAGGGTTATAATAGAAATAGTTTTTGACCTTAATTATGGCTTCTAATGGAAATAGTTGTGCAACCTCAGCAGTGGGGTTTGGTATGTGCAGTAGATGTGAGCCGAGGATGGTGATGGGAGGACACAACGAGGGCTTGGCTTCTTTGGCTTCTTTCTCATGGGAGGCTCTCGGAGAGCTGGGCTGGGGCTGGGGAGGGAAATGTTCCTCACTTCCACCAGCCACAGCTTTGGATTGCTCCATCCAGAGCTGAGGCTTTGCCCCATTTCTGCTTCAGACAAGAATGCAGGCGGCCTCGACTCCCTCATCAATGCCAGCAGAACGTGCAGGCAGCACCCAGCACCTCCAGACAGAGGAGCAGGGAGAGGCTGTAATTCCCTGCTGCCATCAGCACAGCAAGTTCCAGCACAGGGGCAGCTCGGCTTGTCCTGCTCAGCTTCCCCCCCCGGGGCAGGGGAAGCAGACTGACTGCCTGCCCCCCTCAGTCCTCCAGGAAAGCGATTCTCAGCTGTGAATGCCGATACAATGAACTCCAGCGCTGTCCTCCGGGGATAAATGATGCCGATGAGAGCAGAGATGCTCGTTCAAAGGATCCAGATTGCAAAATAATGACACGGCATTTGCGAGGGGTGGGAGCACGACGGGTTAATTACTGAAGAGGAAGCACATCACCTCTGGTGTAGGGTCAAACCTCCTCGCTCTGGAAATCTGCTGTTATTACCCCTGCTCTAACGGGTCACTTGGCACCGCCTGGGAGCAATGACGTGTGCAGCTGATGTGATTTAGAGACCTCTGGTTTGGGTGATCAATGGATGCTGGCCCTTCAAGGGGGCAGGGATCGCCTGGTCCACCTCTTTTCCTGCCACAAAGGCATCTGAGATCTCGGGGCAAAAAGCTTCCTTGTAGCTAGGGAAATTCAGGTGGGGTGGGTGGCTGATTAGCATAGCTGCAGGGCTGGCTGACACCAGCCAAAACCGCTGCAGACTGGGGTGATGGGAGATCCAGGGGGATTTGAAGGAGGTGTGACCTCCTCCTGTGGCTGCACACTGCCAGGAACAGTCATGGAAAATGATGGTGACATCTTGCAAGGGAGCAGCCTCCATCTCTGCAGTGGTGCCAGGGTGGGTGGGGAATGGCAGCCCCTCTTCCCCAGTGTGCTGTGCAGAGCTTTGTGTCACACTGTCCCCTTGCCAGACCTCAGCCAGCTTTAGGCTGTCCCCAGGGACAGCAAAGTCACCTCCCAAAGATATCCATATGTCTCTTCTGGATATAAATGCAGGAAATATGGGTTGATTCCCAGTCAGAAAGGAAGGTGTGGTGCAGCAAGCCCCATCCAGCCTCCACAGTGTGTCTTTGGGAACACCTCATGGTGTGATCTCACAAGTGTGATCATGAGGAGGGACTGGGGCTGAAGCAGCTCTGTTTCACCTCCCAGGCTGGGAGTCAGTGACCTCCTGTATCCCAGAGGCATCTCCTCTCTCAACAAGAGCAAAGGGACAATGCCCTGGGAGACCAGGGCAAGGTCTCCCCACAAGCTTAGGGCCCAGCAGCCACTGCCAAGGCAGGTGTCCTTGCATTTTCAACTCTCAGTTCTTAAAACCTCGGGGAAACCTGACCATTTGGGTCCTCCAAAGAGTGCTGGAAAACCCCGGCTTCGGTGTGGGGGTTGAGTTGTTTGGAAAATTCAGGCTTTGTGCTGAAGATGCAAACATGTTAGTTCCCCTCCATTGCCCATGTCTCTGTGTAGGCTGCAGAAATAAAGCAAGTGTTTAACATGCAGGCATTTAACCCTTTCAGGATTCTGGTTTATTCATAGCATTAACTAACATAAAGAATCGCTCGGTGCGTTTTGCTACTGTTTTAAGTTCTTATCATAGGTATTTTTTCTTTTATCACAGTTTTTGTATTGTGTGGTGAAGATTCGTCTCTATCCTTGCCTAGTTTATCTATAATTCAGGACGTTTTTACACTTAGGTTATAATTGACTTTTCCATGCTGCAGCAACTCAAACAATAACTATTAATATTCAGCAGTCTATAGTGATAAAGATTTCCATTTACTTTCTTTTACTTAACTGTGTGAATATACGACATCCTATCTCACACGGGTAATATTGAATTCATTCATATTTACTCTCCATTTTCCTGTATAACAATATTGAAAGAGTGAGCACTGCGGTTTTGGGGACATCTGACTCCCGCTGTCAGCTGGCCAGCCCTGCTCCCACAGAGCAGAGCCAACACCTGCAGGTCCTGGTGAGGCTGTGATGCTGCCTGGTCATCACCCCTCAGGTCTTCCCAAGGCTGAGGAAGAAGGTGGAGCAGAGCAGGGAGCACAGTACCTCAGCCTTCCTCCTCTCTCTGATGAGCACACTGCATTTGCCCCTGAGAAGCAGTTGCCTCAAAAACCCAAAATGGTGTTAGAAGGCTGTGAGCTGAGAATGGGGAAAACACCTCAGTACTTTGCCTGTGTCCCTCGTGATGTGGGTATAGATGGATGGGCGTGCAGGGCAGGTTGATGGTGGAAGGAGAGAGGAGCTGGGCTGGGCAGGCAGAACAGTTCATTCTTTAAGGGCATTGTGCTGCAACACAGAACCAGGAGTCCCCTGCCCTGGGGGTTACAGTGTGACCTTACACAGGGCTGCTGAGGGGGGCTGAGAACACACCAGGCTGATCTCTCATCCCTTTTTCTTCTGTAAAAGGCATGAGGGCAAGTTTGGCAGGGAGGCTGTGAACACCAGCACTGCAGCCAAGGCTCTGACCCACCACTGTCACCACCAGAGATGACAAAGGTGTCCTGGCTCTGCCTCGGGGGCTTTACTGTGCTGCACAGCCTCCTCCTGTGGTGCAAAGACACCCCGTGTCTGGGTGCTGCTGGGACCAGTGCCAGGCTGGAGAAGCAGCCAGGAGGGGAACCATTTGGAAACCCCAAACATCCCCACCCTGATGCTGGGCAGCAGCAGATGAGCTGGCTCTCAGCAGAGAGGATGGAGTGGTGGGAGGGCGAGCTGTCCCTGGCTGCTGGGGCTTGGGGACGGAGCCGTGTGCATTTTCCTTTCTTTTGCCCCTCGAAGGCTGCATGCCTTCCTCCCAGCCGTGTGGGGCCCACTGTGGCACCCCACTGTAGGGGCTGGCACCACCCCTCTGCCCAGGCTGCTGGCACATAGCTGGCACTGCCAGCATGGGAAGCACGGCACCGGGAGATGCCCTCTGCTCCGTTCATCTCTCTAACGGAAGGTGGAGCAGGAACCGGCTGCAAAGCCAGCAGCAGGCAAGGTATTAACTGCAGCTGTGTCGAGCTGTTGTGACTGAGCTCTTCCTTGTAATTATGAAAAATGTCCTGCACAGGGGAGAAGTGGCAGAGCTGTTCCCCCCTGCTTGGAGAGAATGACTTTCCCAGGCAGCTTTCCTCCAAAAAAGAGAGGCTCTTCATCCCCTCCGCCCCAGCCACCCACGGAGCGGGACTGTTCCCACCGGTGCTGTTGGTGAGCTGTTCCTGTGCTTCACGGCTAGTTAAGGGCTAGTGGGGTTAAACGGATAGTCCATTAATCTCAGCCCGCGGGGTCAGAGCCGAGGGACACACATGAGGCTGGTGATTTATGGGCAGCCTGGGCCCGTGCCCCTTTTGGGGCTGCTGCCAGAGCTGCCCAGCACGGTGGGCACTTGCCAAGCCTGGCAGGAGGGACAGCAGGCCCGTGAGCTGCTCTGGCTGTGGCCAGTGCTGCTTCCACCCTGGCTCAGCCCTGAGAATAATTCTCCTTGCAGAGACGCCTGAGGAGCAGCCTCCCCACGACGAAGCTCACACCCCAGCTACCTCTGCTGCCCTCCCTGCCTCAGTTTCCCCACCATTAGAAGAGTCACAGCCTCTTTGGCCTCGTAGGACCCCATGCCCACCCCACCCTGTGCAGTGCCCAGCGTGGTGTGGGGGAGGGCTCTGTGTCACCAGAGCAGCTGTCCCCGGTGTGCAGCAGGTGGGATGGAGACAGGCAGCACTCCGGGGACACCGCAGCCCCTGGGAGCTGGGGGCTGCCCCTGCGGCACGTGCGGAGATGGGATTCCCTCTTCTTGCATGTTCCTCTTGGCCTCTGATCAGAAGTGCACGCTATCTGCCTGCTATTAGCCTGCCTGCTGCTCTCTGCCCCGGGAGCAATCACAGGGTGAATGAATAAACACAACAGCATTTAGTGAGATCTGAAAGGAGATGTGATGATAATTTCTTCCCTGCAAATTGTAGGCGCTCATGTTTTCAGCGTGCTGAAGGCAATTAGAGCGGAGCGGAGCTGGCAAGACGAGGGACAACGCTGGAGAAGCTGCGACTATGGAGCCGTAATAACAATTTAGATTCTATTTAGATACAAGTGGCTACAAGTCGAGTCTCAATATTGAATCAATCGACACAGACAAATTATTTAATATGGAGGTTTTCACCGGAGAGGAAGGAGAGGGACCAGCCTTTTAGAGGCACTCAGGTGGGATGGGCATCAGGGACAGATCCAGAGCTTCTGGCGGCATAGAGGGGAGACAGAAAGGGGTGATCCTGTGGGGAACAAATGTCTTTTCTCGCAGCTTTTGGCACTCTGGGCTGGCTTATGCTCGGCATCGATTGAGGAGGTATTTTTAGAGGCAGTCTGGTATTTGTTAACCTTCTTGTGCAGAGTGGAACTCGCTTCTCCAAAGCATGTGTGCGCGCACGCGTGCGGGAGGAGGAGAGATCCCGCCACAGATAAAACCTAAGTAGCCAGCCCCAGCCAAAGGCCGGGCGCAGCTGTATAAATATGAGGTGGCCCCCCTCACCCCCCACCTCCTCACAGTCAGTGGGGCTGGTGACACTGGAGAATGCTTTGCTGTCATTAGTTAATTGAGCTGCCGATGTTAAGAAAAGGTTATGTATTTCTCCTGGTAGTTTTTCTTTGTAAAACTCTGACAGGGATCTCTTGCAATAGCAGTGGTAATGTCCCAGCTGGGGAGTCCGAGCAAATCTTCCCTATAGTGCAGATTTTTTTTCTTTTCTTTCACTTCTTTTCATATTTTCTCTTGCATATGGAGGTTGCTCTGCAAAGGAGCAGAGAACCCCAAGCCACCCTGTGAGCCTGCCTCCTGTAAATGATACCACTCACTGCTGCTCCATGCAGGGTCTCCCCACCAGCCTGGGGACCACCGGCAGTGTGGGCCCTCCACTCCCTCACCTGCTACAGGGAACAGCCCAGGGATCCATGCATAGTGTCTGTCGTCCCCTTGCAGCCAGGCACAGAGTACTCAAGAGGGAAAGGGGATTGGATCCTGTCTCCAGTGCTGGAAGCACTGCAGAAGCATTGCAGTTTGCTCCTGTGGAATCTTAGAGGCTTCACCAAATTGGACCCATGTGCATGGTGCTTTCAGAGGGGTCTCTGAGCATCAGCTTGGCTGATGCCATGAAACTCATTTCCCTGCACGTGTTTTTAATGCACAGCTCTTGAGACCAAGTGCCAGGGACCTGGGAGACAGTCTCCTTCCTCTGCCTTGGCTCCGAGTTGTTCTGCTGGGAGGCTTTCCCAGATGGATATGGGTCTCACCCCGGATGGCTGGGAGCAGTGAGGCAGGCTGCTCTGCAGGTCGGGTATGGGAGGGAAACGGGAGTGCAGGGTCCTGGGAGCTGCAGCAAGTCGGGCTCAAAGCAGCCCGTGTTTGCTGCTGCAACCTCCAGCACTGTGCTCAGGGCAGAGCAGAGCCCCTTGTGCTGCTACCGCAGCGGGAGGAGGGATGAGCTGTCTGTAGGTGCGAGGGTGCGTCTGCTGGGGCCACGGCGAAGGTGCATCTCGCATTCGTGCTTAATGATTACTCGAACCCCCTGTGCCTGTGAAGCACCGCCCAGGTGTTCAGCTCTTCCTGGGGACAGCAGGACCGGCTTTTGCGATGATTCACCTTCCAGCTGCCGTCCCGGAGCAGCTCCCAGGCGTTCACATCCACATGAAACAGAGGGCTGTCATTATCCGCCCCCAGAGCACCGAGGCAGAGGAGCAGGCTGGGCGAGCTCCTGGCTGAGATGGCTTCACCCCCGGTGAGAGCAGCTCCAGCCGTGAAGTGCGGCGTGGCCCCGGGCCGGCTGCCGTGGCCATCCCCACCCCTCGCAGCAGGAGCATCCGCTCCCTCCCGCCAGGATCCACTGCTCCTCGCGGGGGGGATGCGTCCTCCCACTGGGACCACGAGGGGAATGACAGGGCATGGCAAGGCCCTGAGCAAGGAGGATTTCACCTGCACCTCTCCCGTGGGGACCTTGTACCAGTGTAGCACATCTTGCTACAGCTTTTGCTCAAACAGCTGCCTTCCACCTCCTTCAGGTTTCCACTGAGTCTGCCTAAGCCTCAGTGTTTTTATTTCCCAAAACATCTCCGTTCAGTACTCTCAGTTCCTGAACCAGGTGATGACTTGGCAAATGGATCTGCCAGTGAGACAGACCTGCACCTGCCTAACAGTTGGCAGTGCCCACCTGCGGCAAGCTCAGCTCAACCAGCACAACCTGCCCCTGCCCTTGCAGCTACCCTGGTAAGGAAGCAGAGCCTGCTGCCACGGAGCCTTGCAAAATACTTCCCATAAACCCAGTACTGAGGTGGAGGGGAACCTGTAAGAAGTGTCCAGGTGAAGCCTGGAGGTGATGCCCTGCCATGCTGCTGCACACCGCCCTGGCACTGTGTCTCCACAGGATGAAATGTGACCCAGGCAGTCGTCGGGTCAACGCTGCCGGTCAGAGCCCGGCCCAGCGGTGGCTGTGTCCGTGGAGGAGGTCACTGACCCCAACTTCCCACTACTGCCTGTGGTGAAGAGGTCACCACAGCCGCCCCCTGCCAGCACAGTGGTCGCTGGCTGATCCTTAATTAATCCCAGGCAAAATTAATCAGTTGACATCCGACAGCTGAAGAGCGGATGGCAACCGCTCTGGGGCTGTGCCTCCTCTGAGCAGCAGCACTGGACCTGTCTGAGCGTCTCTGGCCCCAGTTCTGGGGGATACAATCAAGATTTCCTGGAATTGTGTCTGACAGTCTTCATTCCCAACAGAAAGATGTTGTCCCACTGCTGCAAAGCAAAGCAGTCCCGGGACCGCAGCAGCAGCGATTTCAGTGACAGCACTGCCTTCCCCTCATCACAGGGATGACCATGCCTTCCCACTTCCCACTACCTCTCTCCCTCCTCCTGGCCCAAGTCTTTAATGCTTCCCCCACAGGCTCTGCCAGTTTGGATTTCTAATCACGGTCAGTGCATGCTGGAATTAATGATCTGATCCAATCGACATCCAGGAATCCGTAACAAGACTCTGCTTTAGATTAATCAGTCATTAGGCCAAAATGCCAACACAGTGCCTGAAAACTATTTGTCTTTCCTGCCGCGCTTTCTTTTTATTTCTTTCATTTTAAATTACTCCAAAGGGCTCAGCTCTTCCCCTTTTCCCTCTCAGGAGAGGGAGCAGTTTCCCTGTTGCAAGCACCAGCCCCAGGTCCTGTCCCTCTCCTGTCCCTTACATACAGTCTTGGATGCTCTGGCTCAGCTTCCCTGCAGATTAGCTAATTTGGCACATAAAAAGAGGAAAGTCAATCCTGACCTTAAATGCAATGACCAGGGGTTGTTTCAGAAGCAGGCACACACCTTGCTGGTACAAGAGCTGCCAGAGGGTGCCAAGGCTCCTGCTCCAGCCCTCAGCCATGCTCTGGCAGTCTCCAAATGTGGGGGATGCTGCACAGCCAAGGAGTCTGCGGGGTTCCCACCTGCAGCGATGACAGCAGTGCCGGCTGGGCTGGGACATGGGGCACACATGGTGGGTGCTGCTTCAGAGGCAAGAGGGAGAGCAGCAGGGGTCCAATTGTGGTGACCTCATTCCTGCAAAGGATATTGAAAAACAGAAACAAGATCAGAAACAGGCTGAGATACGTGGCAGGGCTGAGCCCCAAGACCTGCTTACCGTGAGAAATTTAAGGATCCCAATCAGTTGATCAAAGGAGAGGAGACCTGAGCTGCACCAGGGGAAGATATCTGATAGCTGAGCCTTCTCCAGCTTAGCAGGTAAAGCAGGATGCCGCAGCTGGAGGTTTCAAAGGAGGGAAAAAAATCGAATTCAGGCGCAAATATTTATTTGGGAGAGGAATTATCTGCTGCAGCAAGGGAATGCTGCGGGTCCTTCAGGTACGGGGTCCTTAAATCTGTGGGTGTAGCTGAAATGCTGAGATCTAATTTCCTCCACACACTAAAGGAACTGATGGGGTGTTTCCTTTGCCACGTGCTATGCAGTGCTAATGCCTGTGGCCTCTGCTGGCTCTGAGACATGAATAAAACAAAAGCAGTTCCCAGCTCCTTCATGAGCACCTCTTTGGAGATGGAGGGGGTAGGAACAGGGTTTGCAGTGCATTTCCGTGGCTCATTGTATCCCCATCCCAACACCCTCCTGCCAAAGAGCTGGGTAAATCTGATAAGTACCGGGGTTAGGCTTTATCCCACTTGAGTAATTTCTGAAACATGACATTTTTAGCCAGACCGGCACCTTTCCCTGGGGAGCTGCAAATGAACCTCACTTAGCTTACAGGGAATAGGTGCTGATCTGTCAAACGTTACCAGGAGCGCTGTAGTGGGCGGGGAGGATGCGGGGGTCGCACCAGGGAGAAAGCCTGGCTGTGCCCAGCATCCTGGGAGAGCAGCAGGAAAGCAGAGGGAATGTGCAGCCTGTTCTGGACCCCTGTCACCAGCTTAATTGCCTGATGCTGAGCATGGCTTAGCACTGCTTCTCCTCAGCTGCTTTAAAAAGCAGTTTTCTGCTCTGCAAGATCTAAGCATCCTTCAGGAGCGGGGCCGCAGGCAGGGATGTGGGTGGGCGCTCTCTCCCCAGGAGCCCTGGTGCTTCCCAGGGTGTTCCGTGTTCAGCACCACGGTGATTCACTGCCAGGACAGAGCCTTTGTCCCAGACCTGGCAGCTGAAGGTGTCAGAGACACCCTCGAGGGCAGCAGGGTGCAGCACGGCCATGGGGCTGGACCCCCTCCGAAGGCAGCAGACGTCCCGGGGCCGTCTGTAATGATGTGGGGAGGGGAGATGGGGATGTAACAGGCGTAAACAGCATCCCCTCTGCACGGCCCCTCTCCCACTCCATACTTGTTCCACGGAATAGCCCCTCCCATCACCCCTGGGAGCCAGCCAGGCTGCAGAGAGGTAACCCTCAGAGCTGCCCCGTGCCCCTCAGTCAGGAAAGCTCCCCTTTGCAGCATCAGCCCTGGCTCCCAGCCTGTATTTCCAGCCTCAGCAGCGAAGGCTGGGAGCAGGGGATGCCGCACTGTGTTGGTCACCCTGGGGGCCAGCCCCTTCCCTCTGGCTGCTCCGAGGGGGATGAGGGAACGAAAGGTGCCTGGAGCTTATTCAGTCTTCTCACTGGAGGAGGGGAGTTTATTGGAAAACACCTGGAATCTATTAGGCCTGGAATATGGAGTCAAGGTTTTGCCGCCTGCAGGCAGCCCAAGTATAAATAGCGGCAAAGGGTTTGTTTTGACTACTTTAAATTGTGCAGGTTTCGTGCCCTGAGAATTGGGAGTTTGAAGCTGCTCCTAACGTAATAATCCACCCGCTTCCCCCTCCTACCCCAGTGGCCAGGAATCTGCACCTTGTTCTCTTCTCCTTCTCATTCCTCTCTTTGTTTGACTATTTTCCCTATTTCCCATCTGTTTATCACAAACCTCCCTCTTCCTGGAGCCTTCGTGAGTCTCCAAGGAGGGGAGAGTTGGAAATGTTGTTGCACGCAGGGAAGTGGAGGGGAAAGTTTGGAGCTTTACAATGAAAACCAGAGATGGGGGGGAAAAAAAGGAAACAAAACCAAATGCCAAAACACTGGGACAGACCCTCTGTGTGACAGGGTGACCCACCAATGATGGGGGACAGGTTTCCCCCCAGGTGTTGACATGAGCATTGCCACTGCATCCTGGCTGGGAACAGAGCTGGAAGGTTTAGTGAGGAGCTGCTGCTCCTCACTAAAGGATGTTGCAGAGCCAACATCCTCTCCCATTCCCAGAGCTGCAGCAGCGTTGTTCCTGCTAATGCCGTAGTAATAGAGTGGTATGAGGCTCCTAATGGAAATGCTACATCACTGCCAGCACAGAGTCCTCAGTCCCAGTGCTAATGATTATTGCTACTGTCTCGTGCCGATGCCACCACGCTGATGTGTCTGGCAGTTCCAGGCAGAGACTGATGCAGCCTCCACTCAAGGAGTTGCTGTTCCAAATTAGACAATATATCCGTGAGGAAAAGGAGGAAGGGAGCTCTGACAGCTGCAGGCTCACGGAGGAGAGGACAGCTGTCATCATCAGTGCTGCGTGGAGCGAAGGGCAAGCGTGGCCACCGAGGTTCCCCAACCTGCTCCAGCCTTCTCCTGGCACAATGGCCCCTCAGCAGCACCGTGCTCCCTGCCCAAAGTCAGCCCTCACATCCTGCTCTTGGTGTGGTGCCTCAAAGAGCTGGATTGCTCTCAAAATGTTTTGGCATCACCTGGTGCAAACAGAGCAGCACAAGAGACAGTGCACCAGGGCATTGTCACGGCGTCACCCCTCCAACGCGACAGCCACGTGAGTGGAGCCTCTTCTGAGCACCCATGGTGGCACTTACAAGGCTCTGGTGCTGAGCCACGGCCCCTGACCTCCGAGCAGCAGCGCCCTGAGGGCCGGGAGCTGCCGCACACGACGGGTAGCAGCTCTTCCCCTGGCTTCAGAGCCATCTGTGCTGTAGACCTGAAAGTCAAACCCTGCTGACAAGCCATCTGGGGTGTCCAAACGACTGCACATGGTGCAATTTATTTTCCTACTTTTCCTTTTAATCATTGGTTTATTTCATTCATCTGGTGAGAAAACAGCCTTGAAAACCAAGGGTTTATGTCCAGGAAAGAGCTTACAGTGGCCAGGGTGACTGGGTGCACCGTAAGCACAGGTGTTGGCTTCTCAGCACCTCGTCACATGTGGCCAATGGCTGAAGTCACGCCTGGGGGCTTCGGGGTCCAGGAGCCCCAGCTGGGAGCCCAGTGTGGGACTGGGGTCAGGCTGCCTGCAGACAATAACAAAATGCTAATCCACAGGAATAACAGTGGCCACAAACCACCCAGAAGCATCGTGGTGCTGTGCACGCCTGTGCAGGGGGACAGGGAGCACCACCAGATCAACCAGTGTTGCCGTGGAGATGGAAATTGGGGACCTTCACTTCAAAACATCCCGCCAAGAGGCTCAGGCTCACTGGGGGATTTTCCCAGTCTTGGTTTACCCCTTGTAGATATTTTTGCTCTTCATGCTCTTTGTCCTAATCTCATTTAAGAAACAGATTAGGGGGAATGAGGCTGGATGTGAGCTGGGAGCTTTAAGATGCTCACATTCCTGCTCAGCGTGTGAGAGCCCGTGCCCATCACTGGGGACATGACTGTGCCCCGGGGCACAGCGTGTCCTGCTGCTGGGGCTTTCCCAGCTGGTGTTTGCCTGCAGCCATCTCATGGGTTGGCCTTGGGGTATGGGCACAGGGCTTCAGTGGTAGGCAAGGCTCAACAGCATACTTCCCTGAGGCACTGTGATCAAGGACAACGCTGTATCTTTGTACCAGGAATGCCCATGGAGCCCAGACAAACTCAAGCAATGGGCTATCCCTTCCACACTGCCAGAACTCTGGCTTCACTCTACATCTTCCCAAGCTGGCAGCCCTCCCAGCATCCCAGCCCCTCACACGGACCCTCATGGCATGCACCGATGGTTGCAGTGTGGGATAGCACCTCCCCTCACCCCTTTGTGCTGCCCAGCACCCATCATCTCTCCAACACCCACCCACGTGCACCCCAGGGTGCCCCGGAGCAGCGGAACTTCCTGCACGGGACAGCTCTGCCAGTCACGCCCTTATCTCTGGAGCAGTCTCTGCCGCTCACACCAGAGCTGAGCATCATGAGGCAGCCCCGCTGTGACCGGGCCATAGTGAGGAGGGGGACATTGCAGGCTGGGGTCCTGCACCCACCGTGACTGCGCACATGCTCAATCTTGTCTCCTTTTTCGTGGAATTAGCGTGACACAATTAAAACATCTCGTTAGACGGCATTATTTACTCCAAAGGAAGCGTGGGGCCGGCCGCGGGGAGCTGGCAGCTCGGCGTTTCGCACATCATTATGTTCCCCTCACAGCTTTGAAGTCGGAGAGCCGAGGCAGCTCTGATTCCCTCGGCGGACTCCCGCGCGCCGGGGCGGAGGCGGTGGCAGGAGGGCCCCGGGGAAGTCGTGTGGCACTCGCGAGTTTCTTCTTGTCCTGGGTCCTCATCCTTCGAACATCTCCTGAAGCCATCACCGCGTGGTTTGGCACCCAGCGGGGCGGCTTCTGACCACTCCCCAGGGCTGCAGACAGGCAGGCATCTCCCCCCACTTCTCCAATGCGTCCCTTTTCCAGGTACCTGCATAGCCCCCCTTGACATGTCACCAGCTTGTGCAGAAGGTAAACAAGCCTCCAAAAGCCCTGATGCCTCCCTGTGCTTCATCCCAGGGAGCGCTGGTGTGCTGTCCCCAGAGCGGCGGGCTGGATGGGTGCACAGGGAGACCAGGGCTCCTTTGATGCCGCGGGTTTATTTACAAATGACGTGCGATATCCTGTTCCTCTTGGCGCAGTGGGAATTGAGCAGCGGAGCCTGTGGGTTTGCTCAGCCTGCCAGGCGTCCCCAGGCAGCACTGAACCCAAATGCTCCTTCACCTTTCCTTCTTCTCAGGACTTATTCCACCCCTTTTTCGATCTTCCTCTGCCTTTGCTGCTTCTCCTTTTCTTTTTTCAGTGTGACTTACTGCTCTGCGCTGGCAGCATGAATCCTTTTATCCCTCCGTGCCCACGCAGCGGGGCTCGGAGGAAGCTGCCTGGGTAGATGGGTCATCTCCAAGGTTAAGCAGCATCTCGGCGTCGCTCCCAGGCACCACTTGCCTCCATGCTCGCTCCAAGATTGGAGGCTCTGCCAGCGTGGCTGGCTCTGTCCCGGCTGCAGGGATTTCACCAATCTTTTCTTTTAATAGGACTAGGGGAAAAAACAAACCAAACTGAAACAAAATGTTATTTTCACACCTCTTTAACCAGCCGGCTCATCCTTTCTGCTAGGCACTGGCTGCGGGTTGCCTTCCCCGCGGCATTCCCGCCTGGCGCGGGTCCCGGCCAAGGCTGGGCTCCCGTGCGCCCGCGGTGCCCGGCGGAGCTGCCAGAGCAAGGAGGCAGCAGCTCACCACGGGAGCAGAGCAGAGCAGGGCGGGCACCTCTGTCCTGGGGTGCCCCGAGGGTCCCACCCCTCCACAGGGACCCTCAGCAGGTTCCTTGAAGCCGCTCCGCCGCCGGCGGACCCTTGCGGGTTTCCACCAGCCACCGCGCCTGAGCCGCCGCTGCCAAATGTTTGGGGGAGAGGAGCCAAGTCAGGCAGTCGGGAGATAAATCTGAGCTCTCTCTGGCTGCACTGGGACTTTGCTCAGGATTAATTGGAGGCAGCGGTTCTCGTCCTGCTCCTCTCCCCCCCACAGGGCCGGGGCAGCCGAGCTGGCAGCCCGGGCTGGCCCAGCTCCTGGCGGGAAGCTGCTGACATGTTTTCAGCGTGAGGAAGGTGCGTGTGTGTTTGAGCTCAGGCGCAATCACTTGCGGAGGTGGGAGGAGGCGAGGGATGTGCTAAACTATGAATGAGAGCAGATCGGAGACGCTCCCTTGCAACCCTGACAGACTCTCTCCCTGAAATATTTAGAGGTGCTTGCAAGATGTTGTTAGATCTGGCTGCTCAAGGGATTGTGTTTTTTTTCCTGAACAAAAGCCTGGCGTCCACCTGAAGTTAAAGCTAATCTAAACAATAGGGAAAAATAAACACTAGGATGTAAAAGACGGACAACAGCCCCATCAATACAAAAGCTGGAATGGAAAAGGAGAGTGGGAATTGCCAGCGGCTGGTTTATTAGCCACACCGCACCAAAAACATCTGACGCATGACACAAGATGCAAAACACAGCCTGAGTGCAGCAGGATAAGGCACGGGGAGATGTCAGTGCTTGTCATCCCAGAGCACTGCAACCCCGCTCCTCGCAGCCTGAATTAATCAGTCTGCCAGGAGCAGCCTTGCTTTGACCTCCGCCCTCCCCTCTGCCCTCCCCAGCAGCCGAGAATCTGGGAGTTAAACACAATATAAGCGCTACCTCTTCCCAAACGCAAAGCCTGGGCTGACTGCAACCACCCTGAGCCTCTGGCAGTGCCCCCCTGCAAAGGCTGAAAAGGGCTTTGGTGCCAGCAGGCATCCAGCGGCGGTCGCAGCCCGTGGCCGCCCAGCATCCTCCTCTGGCGTGTTATGGCGAGGATGTAATTTCTAAAATAACACGTTACTCTTGCTTAATTATCCCACTTTATAGAAGTCACTTCCGGCGCCAAGCTCGAGTTATGAGATGCATTTCTGAGCCGTTGTCTGGGTGCCAGGAAAGAAGAAAAAGAGAGAGTCAGAGTTATGATTGTTATTGGAGTGTTTTATTTTGGTTTTTAGATGTCTGGATTTCTGTTATAAAATGTATGAACTGCAAAGGAACTGAAATCTTTATGCTCACAATATTAGTTTCTCATTTTTAGACTGAAATGCTTATGGCTCTTCTTAATTCTCTTGGAAATACTCTGCGTGTTTATTTTTTTTCCCCAATATGTTTATGTAACTTCCTCTGGAAGCTCAATTTTTAGTTAATTAACTTTTTTGACCAGAAATTCCTTAGCTAGGTTTCTTTATTAATAAACCTGGCATTTCCAGTTAAGACCATAGGTGTGCCTCTGCTGAATTCCCTTGATTTCCACCAGCTCAAATAGATTGCTTGAAGGGTTTTGGCTTCCCTCTGAGCAGACCCAGCCCAGATACAGCTTCAAAGATGCTCAAGCAGCCACAGGAGGTGCAAGTCCTCAATGGTCCGTTGTGACTGGAGTTAGCACAGCCACGGGGGCAGGATGGTGATGATTCTGGCAGCACCAAAACCTGCTCAGACAGAAATCTGGGGGTCAAAGGATGCTAGGGACAGAGCCAGCAGGCTGAGGTCTCTCCCATGTTCATCTCTGTGGATGCAGAGGGGGAAAAGGGGTGCCTGGAGAATGCAGCTTGCCCCAGGTCCTCCTCCCGAATGGCATCGCTGAGTCAGCCAGGCTCTCTCCACCTCCTTCTACTTTGCACGTCCCTGTAAGTGTCTAACACCTTTTCACTGTAATGTCATCTGAAGATTTAATTAAGGTGCTGTTTGTTCCCTCTCCCAGATAATTAATTGAAGGTGTTAGATAAAACTAGGCCTAACACCAATCCTTGCTGGGTCTGAACAGCACCTTTCAGCTCAAGATATTATTGTTCCTTTTTGTTTCAGATCCTTCTGCTTGTTCTCAGCACTGTGAAAAGGCTTATATCCAAACCAATTTGAATTAATTTTTCAAGCAAGATACCACAAGACCGAGATACTATTAAAGGCTTTGCTAGAAATCAGGGTTCATTAGAACACACCCGGCTGCCGTTCCCTCCCCTGCATATTCTGCCCTTCAATAAAAAGACAAAAGACAAAAAGAGTTTTACCTGCCAGGGCTTTGGTGTTTAAGCCAAAGGACGTGCATGGCTGTAGGGAAACTGATCCCTCACATGCCACAGCAATGAGAAGGCTTTTGGTGATGACCTTGTATGTCCTCAGCAATGCTGAGCCTGGCACAGCCCAGGGCTGGTCCTGGTAGTGGGGGTTCCCTGGGATGATGTCTGGGGATGTGGGGATGTGGGGATTTGGGGATGCTGACATTGCCTTGGGCAGTGAAAACTCAGCCTCCATGTGTGCTGCCCCCTTCCCATCACCCATGGCTGCAGTCAAGACTGGGACCCAAATTTTGACACTTTTCAACTTTGCTGAGCACAGGCTCCTCCAAGGTGACACAGACATCGCGTGCAATCACCAGCAATCTTCTGGTCTCCCTACATTTCTCCTTTCCTCTCACCAGCTAATCCCAGGGATCAGGGCCAAGCAAACCTGACCAGTTGCACCAGCAATGCTGAGCTCTGAGAACATGTCTCTGACAGCAGGCAGTGCTCTGTGCATGGCCAAGGGATTTCTCCCTGGAGATGTGAGAAGAGCCCAGTGCAGCCACCCCGCTGAGCACTTCCCTCAGCTGAGCCCCGCTCCCTCGCTCTTCAAGTCAGTTTCTCTCTCCCACACCGGAAAGGACCCTTAAAAATGATCAAAAGAGCCAGAAAGCTTTTGCAATTTCTCCTTTAAATGGAATTTTATAAAGCAAGAAGAATCCTACACTTATTATTTAAAAAGAGGGCCCTATCGGCAATGGGGATTTTGTAATGAGTCGATTTGAGCATGTTCTTGCTGACTGCCTGGGTGCCTTTACCCTCATCTCAGTGTGAGATTTTTAGTGCAATTAGCAGAAAGTGTTCAACAGAAAATGTATTGCAGCACAGGGCCCTATGGTTTGCTGCACCACCTGCACCTTGCAGCCCACACGGGAAGATGGGTGATGTCTGAAGGGGTTTGGTTCCTATTTCTTGCCTCTCTCCACCAAGATGAGGTTCACAGCATCAGCACAGGGCTGGGCTGTGCTGCTCCAGCACCTGCAAAGAGTGGCAGCACACAGGGCAGAGTGGGGCTGGGAGAGGGTGCCTGTTCTGTCCTGATAACTGGAAAGGAGCAGCTTGGAAGACCCGAGTCTGAGGTCACTTTCAATTCAAACACCTGGCAGAGCTGACAGCAAAATTACAAAAATCCCTATTTTCGGTGCTGGTATATTCCAGCCATGCCCACAGCCTGCCTCAGCTGTCAGAGAAAATGCAAACCACCCTTCCCAACTCCTCAAACCACTGCCAGGAGGCCCGGGTTATTCTCCCATCCCAGCTTATGTCACTCGCACATTGCATTTAAATGGAACCCTTTCTGTCTCCTTAACAAGAATGGCACTGCTTTGCTTATTGCCTATTAACTTGAGAGGTGAACACATCGGCTGGCAGAATCAGAAACATTTACCATGAAAAAGAAAAGCTGAAATCCCATTTTCTTCCCGCAGCTCAGTGGGAAACAGCCTGTCAGGGCTGCGAGTACTACGCTCCTTAGGCGTCTCCTCCACAGACAACACTTCCCAGCCATACTGGAGGCTCCCACTGGAGGCTCCCCAGGAAGGACAAGCATCTCAGAGTGCCTGAGCTGAGAAACAAAGGGATAAGCTGCTCCGTATCTTCCCAGTTTCCACCCCCAGTGCTCCCTTCCACCCACTGGTACCCCCACCCCTGCATTCCCCTATTCAGAGGACAATGGCACCACACGATCAAAGCCAGAGAAGGTCACACCACTGTCCAGGGACAACCACACAGGAGACCTCTGTTCCCTTCCCTCTTCTCCAATCACAGCCCGTTAGTTCTGGGGATTTGGGTTTCCATTAGTGCCTGTTTGGTGGCCTTTCTCCTTTACACTGGCATTTCCACGGCTGCTTAACTTCAGTGCATTTCATTAGCACAGAGGTTTCTGTCGATATTAGAAAGTCACTGTAATCATCAGGGGGATTTGCATGGCTGTTAGCCCAGGAGCTTCACTGTTTGCAACTATTTTCAGCAGCATTTTTGCAGAAAAAGGTGCCTTTGACATGCACCCTGTTGGCAGAGACTCCATGCCCCTGTGTCCCACACTGCACCAGTGTGCTGCACTCCCAGCAGAGCAAAGGCGGTGCTGAAGATACCAACCCCAGCCAGGAGCTGCACATGCTCACTAGGATGCCCATTCATCCTGGGACATCCTTGCCCCCTAAAATGCTTCTGGGCTGCCCACTGGGATGCCCATACCCATTGGGATGCCTGTGCCCACAGTGCACCTGTACACACCATGGCAATGATACGCCTTGGAGCACGCAGCCAGGTCATCCTCCCTCTGATCCATCACTGTCATCCACCTCATTCCCACAGCACCCATTTGTTCCCCATCCCTGCTTCCCTTGGCTGGTATTTTGTGAGCTGCAGGGCTGGAAGCACAGACACAGGGTGGTGAGGACATGACAGGGGCAGGACAGTGGGACAGTGGAGATGGCCTCCCCTTCCTTTCCACTTCCCTGCTCGCTCTGGGGCCGGCCAGCCTTTGGCGGACAGTGCAGTTCTGTTTTGCATCACTGCTTTGAAAAGCCCTTGGAGAGAGCGGTGATTTATGAGAGGTTTCTTGTACAAGGGGAAATAAACCTCTGACCAGACCCAACTGAAATCCACACTGCTTCATTTTCTGTGGAATCAGGATTTTAACTCTATCTGAGGATTTTGCTTCTTTCCAAGAAAAACAGCCAGTGACTTTCTCATAAACAACCATGCTCTCTCCCTTTTCAAAAGCCAGGCTGGCTGGGAAGGGCTCCTTTCCCTGCCGGTCTGCATGTCCCGGTCCTCACTCCTCCACACCGGAGCCCTGCGGTTCACAAATCACCGCGTTTCCGACCAGTGCCAAAGCGAGAACATCTGCTGGGAAAGTCAACAGTAATTAATTGGCTTTTAACTGGGAGATAGAGAAGCAGGAGAGAAGCACAGCTCCCTTTAATGAGAATAAAAGGTGTTTAAGTTTAGAGGAGTGCAGAGGCGCCCCGGTTACTTTGTAATGTGATAAGGGGCTGGGAATTTAAACCAGAAATGGAGGGGCTAAGGGGGAG
>VZRX01000997.1:346034-357458 GCA_013398075.1 Notiomystis cincta
CTGGGACTGTGTGGCTGGGCTGGGGGTGGCTCGTCAGAAACCCCTCACTGGCTTGGGGAGTCGAGTGTGGGTGCAAGGAATGTGCCTGGAATTTGACTTGGTGGAGCTGGAGAAGAGTCTGTGAGCTGCTGGAAGCAGAGACCTTGGCACCCTGGTAAAAATAGCACAGGGAGGGATTGAAGAGAAGGCAGTGAGGGGAAGGGAGGAGAAGGAGGTGATGCTGGGGGTGATGAGGCTTGGGGGTGGAGGGGAAAAAAGCCAGGGAGACCTGGGAGGGAAAGGCAGAAACTGCATCTAGGGATTGCTCTGCTTGCTCTGCATGGGCTGTGGATCAAACAACGGTGGGAAAAGGGTGCTGAGGCAGTAACAGTTTGGGAGAAAAGGGGAACAGCTCCTTCTGGGAGAAATAAAATTACCAAAGGCAGCTGCAAGTGTATAATAACAATTATGATATATAAGTGTTAGTGCAATATACCCTCTGCAAAGGGATGGCACTGAAGCTGCGAGGAACAGGCTAGTGTAGGAAGAAACTCAGTTAATTAGTTAAGCAGAGCTCTTTAGGAAGTGTTTCCTCAATTGCTTTTTTCACCCCTTTATTTCCGTAACTACCAAATGGTTTGCTGCTCATCCTTATGGTGAAATCTTTCCTGAGCCTGCCAAGGGAGGCTGCTCTGTCTGGAGCAAAAGAAGGAAAACTAGAGTTCTGCTGTGGATATTCATGCAATAGATTTTTAATTTCTTTGAAAAGCTTGATTTTAAAAATTTTTTTTCTGATACTGAGCCTTGGAGACCCCCTGTGTATTTAAATCACCTCACCATCACCCCATCTCACTTTTCCTGCTGGGGTCTGTCCCAGTGTGCCCCTTGAGCTGTCCCTGAACAGGAGGGGTGGGAGCTCCTGGCACCCCAAAGCAGCCCCGAGCCCCCAGCACTGCCGGCACTCAGGGCTGCCGTAGCCCTGCCAGGGAAGCAGAGGGAGAGCATTACCCAGCTTCGCACAGGGGAAATGATATAATTGGAGCTGTTTGGATTTAGAAATTAAAATAATTTGAGTTTGCTCGGAAAGGTTCATGCAACGTCAGCTTCCATCAGGCGGATGAGAAGCAGAGGTGCCCCAGGAGTGAGCACTCTGACAGCTCTCCCAAATAACACCCGTTCTGCTGGGACTCCTCTCATTTGCTCTGCCCTGTTCAGGATGATGGCAGGAGGGAGTTTCCTCCCACGCTGGGGAAATTGTTTTGCCCTTTCCCAGAGTGAAGATGTCATCTCTCTTGTGTGTACATTTAGCCCTGGACATGTCATAGGAAAGAGACACCATACCAGCTCTCTGGAGCCAAGGGAATATCTTTCTCCTGGCCCCCAGATCTATCCTTTCTGCCCCAAAACCTCCTGGCAAGGCAGCAATCAGTGTCCTCCTTGTGCTGCAAAATGTCTGGCTAAACCCTGCCATGCTACTGGTGATTTTGAGGGACCCTGACAAGTTTCATAATGCTGAGAATGCAGGGCAGATGCATTGAGAAATCCCACCTAATCTGCTGCTTCCAGCCTCCTCCTGCTCCGGGGTTGTCTCCCAGCTCTTCCCCTCCACCTACATTGAGGACACCTTCTCCCTGAGGTCCCTGCATCCTTCCAGGCTCATCACTCGCCCGGTTCCACCTGTGTTTCAAACCTTCCCAGTTCCTGTTGTGTTATTGCTGTTTGCAGCATGACCTAATTAAGCATCATCTGCAAATGCAATTACTTTGCCATTTATCTTCTCGATCGTTAATGTTCATCCCAAACAAGACCAAACCTAGTGCTGGTTCCTCCACTGGCCACTGTGCCATGTGGGCTCCTAAGCTGGCCTTGCTTTGCAACCAGTTAATTCCTTCAGGAATTGTCTATGAGACACAGGATGAAATGCTGTGTGTCCTGCCAGGCTTTATCCACCAGTGCCTGCCTCCAGAGAGGGTGCAAAGCCCTGTAAAATACCAACCGGCTTTGACCGCCCCAGTTTGTCCTTTAATAAATTCATCCTTGGCATTGCTCGTGGCTTTGCTCTCCTTCGGGAGCATCAAATGCCTTTTCCTTAATCCTCGGATTTTTTGGCATTCCTTGCCTGGCAGATGAAACAAATTTCCTGGCTACTAATTGTCAGTCTCCTTTTCCAGTCTCTTCCTTTTATTTTTCTTTTAAATTTTGTTTGTGTTTATTTCCTTCCCTGACAGTTCCCACCACCCCCTCTCAGGTCCTTCACTGCTTTGTTACGCCAGCTCGGAATTTGGCCGGCTGCAATTTTATTTTCAGTGCTGGTGGTGGGTTTTAAAGTGGTGGAGGCTCAGTAAGGCTGTTAGTGAATTCCCTTAATAATTCAGAATGCGTGTTGTTCACCTCTGCTGATTTGTGCAAGTTGGGCTTGTCAGGGCTTCCCTTACGTGCTTTTTATCAGTAAGTGTATTTACAAGGTCTTCATTAGTTCCTAATTGACCATGCCTCTTCTCTTTAGTTATCGCCTTAAAGAGCAATTTAAAAAAGCAATTCGGCAACAGCCATTTTAAAGCTCTTCATTCCTTCCAGTCCCTTTCTCATTTATTATTATCCTTCTGTCTCTCTGGTGCTTCTCTTCCCCAATGTCTTTAAAAGCTCTTCATATTCCCTGGAACATTTTGTAATTTCCGACTTATTCTACTGGTCAGCTGCTGTCCCTGTGGCTTCACTTACTTCATGCTTTTGGGGCTTCCCAGCTCCTCACTGACCACGTTTATTCTGGGATTGCTCAGCCCAACCCATCCCAGAATGAGGTATTTGGCAGAGGGATTTCTTAGTCCATCTACGGGCATTAGGGAGTGAGGATCCCAGTGTCCTGTGCTCCCATCCTGCATCTCCTCCTGGTCCCACTGACCGTGGGGCTGATCCTGGCCCAAGGCATATATTCCCTCCTGCCCCAGCAACTGCTGCTCTTTCCCAGCTGTCCTCTCACTTCAGTAATTCACTGCAGCAATTCCTTCTGTCCACCAGCTCCAAAGTCAGTCACACGTTGTGCAAAACCCAGCATCTTTATCTGTGGCTTTTGGGTTCTTCCAGTGCTCTGTTCCCTGAACCTTTCTCATCCCCTCCTTCATGCCAGTGCTGTGTCCACTGCCCATCTCTTAATTTCCCTCCCCTCCTGCTGCACCATAATTTTGCAGGCTGGGGGACTGGAACTAAACAAGTATTCCCCTGATTTATTCATACATTCACAGTCTTTAAGGCCAGGAGAAACTATTAGCTCACTTAGCCTGACCTCCTGCCTATTACAGGCCATTAAACCTCATCCAGTTATCCCTGTACCACGCTCAATCATTTGTTTGGCTGAAGTGTATCTTTTTGGAAAGGCCCCCAGTCTGGATGTGAAGACAGTTTTATATAATAGTATTTTCTATCCCGCCCTTTATATATTCTATGTTTTATTTGGGGTTTGAATGCTGCTGCATTATGCATAGATGCATTTGGGGGAATATCTGCAGTGATATTCAGGCATTTTCTTTTCCACCTCAGCTGTGTTCAAACCATTTGCTGTGCACATGAATAGTCCAGGACATCCTCATGCCAGGCACTGGGAAAGCAGCGCTGTCCCCTGCAGCGAGACCCAGCCGTGACAGGGGCCTCACTGTGCCCTGCACCTACATTAACCCACCCCAAAGAGTTTGCAAGTTTTCATCACTTTATCTCTGACTTCTCAGCCCTGGTAAAGAGGAATACAAGCCTGGTTCTGGTGGAGATCTCCAGGCACCCCATGGTTTAATGTTTTCTTTCTCTTTTCTCTTTGAAAACTGGTCTTTTTCTTTTTTTTTTTTTCCCCTGTGTTTTGTCTTCTGTGGCTTATGTTCCTTGACATGTTGGCTGGTTTTGATCTTTTTTCTCTTTCTGCATTGCAAAATTGTCAGCTGTGTAACCTAGAAACGGGGCTGGCTGAATGATGCGTTTGCAAATAATGTTTGTTAGAAGTTTATCTCTCTCTAGTTTGTGAATCATGCCTGCCCCAAACCTGGTTTCAGTGGAAGTGCCTGTAAGCTGCCACAAGCCAGCTGGGGAAAACAGGGGTTGCTCCCAGTTCCCACATCGATTTCCTCCAGGACTTGGTGCGAATCTCACCATCATCCTCCTCCACAGCACTCCTGCCTTTCCAAGCCAAACACAGATGTCTCCCATTTTCTTTGGTTTTTTTAGCAGGAGAGCCACAGACTGGCAGGGCTCTCTGCATTGCACCTCTGGGGCCTGAAGGCACAAATTCACATGGGCACCACTCTTCTTCAGGTCACTCATGCCCAGCTCTCCTGACCCCGCTGCAGTATCGGCCACTTACAGAAAATGTCAGCTGTGCCCCTATCTTAAAATGTTCCTTAGGAGCTCAGCACAGAGCCAGGCACCTTCTTCATTCCCACCACTGGTGTTTGGGGTAGAAGACATTCCTTTTACCTTTTCCTTTGGTTTTTCCTTCTGTATCTCAGCTTTTCCCTTGACTCCTTTACAAGAATTTTCAAAGCCTCCAGCTTTGCCATTGTAAGGCTGGTGTGTGCTCAGCAACCTGCCCAGTGCTCCCAGGCAGCTCCTATCCATCTCCTCTCTCCTCATGGCAGTATCTTGCTGCAAAGCTACTTCTAGATTTGGGCTGCAGCCCTTGCCCCAGTTGTCCCTCTTCCCTCCCCTCATCCACGGAGACAATGGTGGCATTCTTGTCCTCTCCTGTAGGCAGTTCCTCTCCTCTTGCAGCACACACCATCATCAGCCTCTGCCTCGTGCTAAGTATGCAGTCCCAGGTGTTTCTGCCAAAGCCAGAGTACCTCCATGTCCATCCTCATTTAATTTAAACACCAACAAATTCTCCTGGCCACGGTGTTCATTTATCTCATAAGCTGTCCAATTCCTGCAGCCACCCCACAGCTCTCCCTGGCTGTGCACTGAATATGTCCCTGGGTTGGCTGAGCATTGGAGCTGGCTGGCTGCATCTATTTTTCCTGCAGCTGGCTCTGGGTTTCCAGAGCAGGCATCCACCTGTGCCCCGCTGTCCGCTTGCTCCTGGTGGCTCAAGCCTCTCCGGGTAGGTCACGAGTTTCTAATTGCAAATAGCATTCCTATGCCTTTCTTGGGATGTAATGGTGAGGACATGCTATGGACAACAGCCAGTGCAGTGCTGCTGCCTGTCCTCAGCTCCATCTTTGAGAAAACTCCAATACGCAAACCCCTGGGTGGAGGAACATGGTTTCCTTTTCTGTGCTTCCTCACATCACCAAAGCCACACTCCCTGCTATGGGTAAGGGGCACTAGGCCATTCAGTCCCTCTGGGGCTGTGTAGCCCCCTCACCACCCAAAAATAGCTCTGTCCCTCTCCACATCATCCCCACTTGGCTCTGTGGGTAACACTCGCGTCTCAGTCAACACTTCATACTTCAAGTGCTCACCCTTCACTTGTTGGAGCCTGTTAATCTTGGCAATTAGCTGTTGCTCTGATGCAATTTTCATGCACGCTGTCCCTCTCCCAAATCCCTGTAAGACCCCCTCGGAGCGTGTTCCTGTGCTGCTGCAGCTGCCTCCTTGGCTCCACACCAGCCTTCCCCGGCAGAGCCCGAGCACCGTGGGGAAGCCAGGCATTTATTTAGGTGTTATGTGCACTTAGACGCCTGCTCCCTGACACTGCATTCTGCAAATCTGACAAGAGCAGTATGTTGCCCTTCTACCTCTGCCCTCTCATCCTGCTGGGAAGAGGGGAGAGCCAAATGTCTCCTTTCAGTCTGCGCAGCCCGAAGGCCTGATAAAGATTCAGGGTGAGCTATCGCTGGAACGAGGAGCAGGGAGAAATCCGAGCTGCATAATTAGGTACTTTGGGAACTGTATCAAAATGCAGCTGACTATAGATTTCTGTACGGTACGTGCTCTCCTGCATTGACTCCTGCTCCTTCTTCCACTAACGCACCGGGAGGGGGTGAGAAGCCCCTTGCCCAGGCCCCTGGAGATGGAGCTCAGCGTGATCCCATGAAAAAGCTGAGCAAGAAGTTGGAGGTGAAGGGCAGGCTGGATGTGGCTTGGAGCCTGGAGTGAGGAAACTTCATATGCTTGCTTCCCAGCATGCTGTGGGCTGTGACTTTGAACCTCCTCTGTAAATACCCGGGGTTCATGGAGGGACTGTCCAGTGCCACCATCAATGTCTGTTCCTGGCAGGAATAGCCCCCAGGACCTAGCCAATGGCTTAGGTTAAAAATATGTAATTGCTTAAACTGGTCAAAAATTGCAGTGTGTTTTCCCTCTCAAATCAAGACAAAGTTGAAATATCAAAAAATGTTCGCAGAATGGGAACAAAAAAGAGATTAGGAAATGTCAGATTTCACCGCCGACATTTTTGATGGAAATACTTTGACATTTGCAAACTCAAATGTTTAGTTTGTCAAACCAGATGGAAATGTCACACCGAGACAAGTTGAAACATTAATCTGTCTGCTCACGGGAGACTGCGATCTCCCCTGGGACCCCCGTCCCAGCTGCCCCCCGGGGTCCCAGGAGCCATCTGTGCCCTCCAGCAGAGCAGGGCTGGCTTTGTCCCTCTGGATTGAAAGCTCCAGTGTGGCTGGGCAGGCAATAACATCCAAAACCTTGGTGGAGGACGGCCATCCATGGGGATGGGAAGGAAACAGAAGATTTGGTATTAAGATGCTAATCCGAGCGACAGAAACCCACATCCCTCTCACCTGCTTCGATACAGATTTCACCGTGGATTTGGGCAAGCCAGCCCTGCTGTGTCGTGGTTTCCCTTCTGTAAACTGGAGTAATAACTCTTCCCTGCTTCAGCTGGAGCTCGCAGGCTTAAATCCATTACTGCTCATGAAGTGCTCGGATGTCAGTGACGGGGGTCCTGTGAGCACTGCAGAGAGCTGTGCTGGCTGTTTGGAGATGGCAGGGCGTGATACACGGTGGAGGGCGGCTGCAAGCCCGGCAGCACTAAATCCTCACTGTGGGAGCAGCATTTGAAGTGCAGAAGTGAAACGTGAAGTGAAGGCACACGGTGTATTGGAGACTTAGGAGCATGACTGGACTCACAGCTCGGGACTGGGTTTGTCTGGGAGAAGGGAGTTCAGGAGCCCTGGCCACCAGCATCCCATGGCCATCAGAGTGGCTGTAATCCTGGTGAGAGCTGGGGTTTGCCCATCCCACCCACCACCACCTGAGTACTTCAGTTTTATTTTTTTTTTAACCTTCCCTCATGCTGGTTGCAGGAAGAGTTTGAGGAGAAAAGGCAGAAAGATGTGTTTGAATTAAGAAACACTTCCTGAAAAAGCAATTCGCAGAAGCAGCTTTTATTGTATTTTGCTATTGTCTGGCAAAAAAATTGCCAGTATTTTTTATCTGCTCTTACATTAATGTGCTAGACTGAAGGCTGTAGGTGAAACACGATTCATTGTGTGGACAAACCTCTCATCTTCTATTGCTTTGTGGTCCAAAACTACAGGGTAAACCAGCAAAACTGTCGCTGCTCTCCTACCCATAGACACACCTCAGGCACTGGCCTCTGTTAGTGATGCTTTCCTGCTGTTGAGTTTTCTTGCCTATAATTATCAAAAGCTTTGAACTATTTAAGCCTCCAATTGCTCTTTTGGGCTGGTGACCCCCAGAGTCGCCCTCACCTCATGAAAGGGCAGAAAGGCTGTGGCAGAGGCTGTGGGGTGAAGGCAGCCTGGGATGCTCTGTCCCCGCTGCTGTGTGGGCTGTCTCATGGTGGTTATTAATGCCTCTGCTTTGCTTACCCAAGTGCTTAGATGGTTCAATACATTTTCAGACCTGTCCTTACACTATTGTTGGGAAAGATTCATTAGGACTTTGGCTGGAAATTATAGTGACAGAGCTGGGTAATTTATGGCTTTTCTTGAGGGTTGTGCAATTATTCAATAAGTGTCTTTCCTTCCTCTACCTCCCACCAGCCACTTGTTGGAAATAAATATTGAATTTATTTGCGGAAAAGTAACCATTGACAAAGCTGTGAATGGATAGGAAAAACCTAGTGAGGCTTTTTGGGTCTCTTTGCTTACTTTCCTCCGTGGGGATGAGCACTCCCTCCCCTGCTCCTGGCTGTGTGTGCGTTGCTTCCTCAGCTCTGTTGCCACCAGGTCTTCCCCATCTGCTCCTCACAAGGTTCCTGCTCACCCCAGGCTACCCAGTGGTGTTCAGTTTGGTGTATTTATTACTTTCTCCTCCCCACAACCTGTGATGGGAAGCTCCCCAAAGCCAGTGCTGGGGCTGGACTGCCCAGCTCTCAAAGCAAAGCTCCCACCAAAGCCTGGTGTCTTTCAAGTGTCAAAGCCACTTGTTAGAACCCTGCTGGCATCAGTCCCCCAGCCCTGGGGCCACCCCCTGCCCCTGCAGTGCTCCCCTGTTCAGCGACTGATGCCTCCCAACATCTGCATCTCTTTCAAAGGCACCTTAGATCTGTTTCACTTCCAAGCACCCGCTGATGGGACCTGTTAATGCTGATGAAGTCCAGCCCCAGCTGCTCCTCTTCGCTGGTTTGGGTAGCACCAGAGAGAGGGGAGAAGCGGGGAGCTGGGGCCATCCCCAGCTGAGCAAAGAAGCAGCTCTCCCAAACCCAGGAGAGAGACGGCATCGGGGTCAGGCGCCATGTGGGCCTCACTAGACCGGCCGATCCCGTTGAACCTGGGCTCTGCCAGTGCAGACTTCCCACCTTCCCAGTGTGCTTCAGAGCAGCTGTCCTCTGGGATGGGAGGTCCCTGTGCGGGGTGGCAGCACGGTATTTCACCTTACCTTGCTGTCAGCTTATTCAGCTGGATAAACGCCTGGCAGGCCTCACTGGGCCCTTCCCCTGGGAGATGAGGAGAGTCCCTCTGAGGGCAATCCCAGCCTGCAAAATCAGGCTCTTGTTCAGCAGTTCCTGATAGAGGAGATGCTTAGCCCCACCTGACAGACCTCCTTCATCTGCACTGATCCCCGTGCCTAGCAATGGGCAGGGTTCCTCTGTGCCTGTGCAGCCCCTGGGCTCCTTCAGGGCAAAGTGGGGCTGAAAAGAGCCTCTACCAAAGTGAAGCATCCAGGGCTGAGCAGGGCACCCTCTAATCCCACTGCCAGAGGGATTTCTGTGAGGGGGTGCCATCGATGGAGGTATTGGCACCAGACCTTTTCCCCTGTTATCTCTCCTGTTCCTTTGTGCTTTAACATTCTGTTTGAATTAGTGGGGCCTGCTCCTCGCAGCGTGCATGACTACGCATTTGTCTACTTTGGATTTCATCCGCCATTGACTGGCCCATCCATCAAGCTCTTTTCAGGCCTTTTGAAGTTCCCTGTAGCCTTCGCTTGTTCCGAACACTCTGTGCAGTTTGGGTCCTCTGCCAGGTTTTTCTTATGACATTTTTCATTCTCCTTTTCCAGATCATTAAGGCATCTCTTTAACACCCGTGGTATTGACACAAAAACTTGGGGAGCCTCCCCATGGGTACCATAGCCTTCTGGAAGGTAGCCCTTGTTAATATATGCTATTTTGCCTCTTTGCTTCCAACCATTAGAGTTACTTTTTCCGTTTGCTTTGCAAGTGTTTAATTCCCTTAATAGTCTCTCGTAAGGGACCCTTGTCAAAGAGCTTTGAAACCCCAAATATATTATGTCAAGTAGTTCTCCTTACTTTTCCCTCCTGACAATGGAAGAAAGCATCCTAGCAGATAGAGGCATGAACCCCCTTCAGGAAGCCAAATCTGCTTGCTACTTTCTTACTTAGGTAATTTAGGGGTTCTAAAATTCAGCTTCTTATGAGCACCCTCATCTCTAACCATCGATTCAGTTCTCACAGCCCTAGAGAGAGTCATGTCTCCATGCCTGCCAGAGAGCAGGCTATTTCCCTCACTGGCTCTTTTTTTAGCAGCCAGGTCACTTGGCAAGGGAGAGCCATCAGAGCCTTCGGGTATTTCGCTTTCAACTTCAGAAGCTTTGTGCTGGCCAGACTCATACAATTTCTGCTCCTTTGGCATGGCTCTTTGTAGAAATATTTCGTTGTTATCACCTGAAAATAATGGGCATCTCTCTGCTATCCCTGCTAGGCATCAGCTGGTCTAAAAGAAACCCTCCTTGGCTCTCCTACACCACCTTAGCCTGCCCTGGTTCTTCCCATCACACCCCGGCGATGCCGATGCCGGCAAGTCAAGTCACGCAGCAGTGCCAAGGGAGCAGGATGGGGCTGATAAGATCCCTGCCGAAGCTGGGCTGTCTCTGCATTACAGGTACAGGGTAAAAACCTGTTCCACCCGCCTCGGTGATTCATGCCTCTCCACTCCCGTGAATCATCCCGGCTGTTGTGTAAGGCTTACGCTGCTCGTGTGGCAGGGATGTATTTTCTGTGGCTTTTATAAAGTTCTGCACAATTTATACATGCTGCTCCTGCCTTAAAACATTTACACTCTTTATTCAAAGCTTTAGGATTTATGGTCCCTTTACCTGGGACCCTGGGAATGGTATCACCGGTGGGATGATCCCTGGGCCAAGACGCTGTTTATTGTTATCAGAAACAATCCTGCTCTGCAGCAATTCCTGGCCACGAGGAAGGGAAAACTGCTGGTTTTCTCTCCAACACCTATACCCATGAATCTTTAAACAGGAGGAATTATTTCCCCAAATACTGTGCACTGAAGACATTTGACTCTAAGAATATGTGACAGCTCATCAGACGAGGAAGCGAGATGGTTTTGGGGCTGTGGAGGAAACACCAAGTGCTTTTCCTGGGAACAACCCCTCTGCTGGAAATTCCCACAGCTGCCAGGAAGGAAAACCAACCATGCTTAGTAATGGTAACCCCCCTCCTACCCAGGGGTACCCTGTGCCCAAGCAGCCGGGGGAATTCCCTGCTGCAACCACTCGCACTGGCCAGGGCTTGAGGTTTCGTGTTTTTTAAACAGCGTGTGGCGACTTTTGCCTAAACTTCTCCAGACAGACCTTTTGTGCCAGATTACCTGTCTAGCTGGGCTCTTATCGACATGTTTATCACTGCCGCCTCTCGCTGTCAGCACTGTTTATAGGCAGGGGAACCGAAACCCTATGCTAAGAAATTTCCTCCTCCTCTTTTCTTTCAAATCTGCATCTGTTCCAGACTCCCTTTCATTAAAGACCACATGAAAGACAAAATAATCCCAGGCTATCAGGCATAGAAACCTTCACAAGGTAAACTCCTCTCTGCTGGTAAATAAGACACACCCTGGCTGAGGCTCTGCCCTGGCACCCAGGGAGGTCCTGTCCAGCCCCTGTCACCTGCATCCCTGTTCCTGGGTACCTGCAATGCCTTCAACACCCACCGGGGCATTTGCAGACCCACGGTGAAAATTCAGAGTGCAAAGTAATGTTAGACCCCAGGGATTTCTTCCTGCACCTGCATCCCCCATTGTTGTGGTGGTGCACAGCAAATGCCCCCAGGGAGGCTTGGGG
>VZRX01000997.1:359106-369845 GCA_013398075.1 Notiomystis cincta
TGTGACTGGGCTCTCCTGTGCTGTTGACAAATTTGTGTCCAGTTAAAACAAATCTCTTGTAGCAGAAGGAGAGCTGTATAATGAATGCCCTAAAGCTGCCTGGGGTTACAGCAAATCTGATGGTTAAAATAGATCCCCCAAAAGTGCAGGCAGCCCTCCCACTCACTGGCTGCATTAGCCACAGCAAGAGCTATTTGCTCCTGCTCCAGGGTCATGGCCTCCTCAGCTGCGAGTTGGGACAGTAATTTCCCTGTGGTTATTTCTACGATAACTTATTTCAGGTTTTTATGATGCTTACAAATTGGACAACATCTTAAAACATAATTCAGGCCTTAACTGGCTTTAAATGTGTGTTATTTTACAGAGATGTGTAAAATATTTTTAAGTGTTGGTAAATTCCAGGGACTGGAGCTGTGGGCAGATGGGGAGGGATGGAGGGTCCATCCCAAAAATGTTTTTGGAGACACAGGCCAGGAACTAGCAATTGGGAGTTGTTTACAACCATGAGGAGTTATGTGGTTTGAGCAGGTTGTAGACCACATAGCAAAATGTTTATGCAGAGTGAATCTGCACGTCCTCTTCCCCTTAAAATTGATTTAATTTGTACAAATTAGCTGTGTAGCCAAACACTTGATGCTGATGCACAAGAATTGCTGTGGCAGGGAGATGGCTCCCAGGTGCTGGAAATAAAAGGGAGCAGTGAACTGGACTGAAGTTGTGCTCCTCAGGAACATCAATCAGCATGGCAGGAACTGGCCGTGTGAACTGTCTTGTGCCTTTGAACAACCCTCCACCAAATCCTTCCTGCTGGGAAGGTGGCTGCTCCGCTCTTGCTGCCCCATCAAAGCAGCAGGCGTGGGTGGGAGGCAAACCCGACCCTGAGGATTGTTGGGTAGGGGATGGGTGTGCAGCAGTGAAATAGGGCTGCAGTCACCCCACCTCTCGCCTGGGGCAGGCACAGGATCTGGCCGAGCCGTGGTGGCTCCAATCTCCCAGGCAAGACTGTGGCCACACAGGGGACGGGTTTGCTGCCACACGTGTTACACAGCAGCTGAGTGAGGACAGTGTCCCAAGGGTGGCTTGCAGAGGTGGGTAGGGAGGGTTCTGTCATGTACTACTCCCTTCCTTAATGAGCGGGAGGCACCACTCTGGCTGGGATTGGATTTGCCAATACTGACAGAACCAGGGCTGCTAACACAGCACCTGGTCCTGGAGCAGAGGCACCCAGGCGGATCACACTGGGGAGATCGAGCAGGGATTTGGTTCTTGTCCTTCACAAGCAGGAAGGTGCTTTGGGTAAGCAAACATGATCCTGCGGTGAGGAGCTGGGGCTGATCAATGGGCAGTGCTCCAGGATTGGTGCTGCTTTCCAAGCAGGCAGGCAGGAGGACTGTCCCAAGCAAACTGGCTGTTTCAGGTGAAGTCTTGGTGAGCAGAGCTTGGGGAGGTGGGAGCTGCACAGACATGGCACCAGCCTGTGTGCCCTCGTCTCCAGCAGGCAAGGATCTCTGTCGTTGGTTGTGTTTGCAGAAATAACACTCTTGTCTTGCTCTTTCCTTTTGTGAGGGTGTGGGCATTTGACTGAAATGCAATCCCAGGAAAGGCCAAGGATTTTGGCTGTTGTTGCAGGCACATAAGGAATATGTTATTGTCAAGCGCTCTCCTCCACCCAGGCGAGAGGTGTTGTGGAGGTGGCTGGAGGCTGCAAGGAGAGACAGGGGAACCCTGGGCAAGGCAGGGTGGCAGCAGAGAATCCGGGGGAGCTCTTTGGCAGGTAGAAGTCTGCCACCACAACAGCACCCGTGGCCAGGCTGGCCTGGCAGCCAACATCTCCTTCTGCCGGGCTTGGATGCCTGCAGCCGCCAGTCTCATCACCAAAGCCCACGTGAGATTTCCTGCCTGCATCTCTTCCAAAAAAAGCAACTTCCAGCCCACGGGAGACAACTGAGTGTAATGGTAGAGACGCTGTGATGATGCATCGTCTCACCGACACCTACCCACGTCTGCGGGAGGAGGGACCCGCCCGGGCAGCCCTGGACCCTGCTGCAGGGGATGGGGCGTGGGGGGCAGCTGGGGCCATCTGCTTTATGGACACTGGAGCTTTCAGAACCTCATCAGTGGAGCAGGAGGGAGCGTGTGATTGACATCCCTCCAAGGGAGATTGCTCCAAGAGACACCCCAAGAAAGTTTTGTATGAAGCTCCCTGGGGATGGGCAGAGCTGGGGGATCCCCTTCTCCATGCACAGCTGATGCCCATGAAATGCACTGAACTCCTCCAAGGCTGCCCCAAGGGTCAGTGAGGGACTGGGGACCAGTGAGACTGTTCTGGGCTCTGGCCATGTGCTGCCAGCAAGCGCAGAGTGCCCCAAACACAGCAGCTGTGCACCCAGCATATATGCTGGAGGGAGCCTGGGGGTGGACTGTGAATTTGGGGAGGGCTCCATCCCCGAGTTTCCTGCAGGGCAGGTTTGCAGGCAGAAGGGAGCATCTTAGGGAGGTAACAAGGTGCTGACAAGAAACGGTCTGTTTTTCCGGATGGTGTCTCACAGCTCCCTGCGGAGCTGTGCACGGGGACAGGGGAGCGCCGAGGCAGGGGAGCAGCCCACGGGCCGAGAGCTGGTCTCACTCACAGGAAAGAGCGCCGGAGATGCCGGCTGTTGGTATGAATGCAGCCCGGCTCCGCCATAAGGAAGTGATTGAAGCTTTCACGATCTGTTTAAGCAGTGACATATGTTTCCTGCAGGCGCGGCGTGCTGCATGCCAGCGGATGAGATACGGCCCCGCGTCCCTGCCTGGCTCTGCCAGGGGTAGGGCTGGCCCCATCCCCACGGCCGCGTTTGATACAGCCACAGCCGCGCTGCCTGTGTGGGAAGGGGAAATTGCTCACACGGCAAAGGGAAATAAACATGAGGAGACCAGCCCTGACAAAAAGCGTGTGTTTCTCTGGTCTGAGGCCCCGCTGCAGGCGAGAGCCACATGATGTGCAGTGGGGCTGGGGATGAAGGAGGGGAAGCTGGGGCTGCGGTGATGTCTGCAAACTCCCTCTCATTTACAGGGAGTCCCTCCCTCCAGGTCTTGTCTCAGCTTTCAGTGCTGAGACATCAGAGGGACCAGTGCCAGGGGAGTGGTGGGGTATGGAAAAGGTCTAATTGCCCAAACCGTCGAGCGCAGGTGAGGTGCTCTGCCAAATTCAGAAGAAGCCTAAGTGGGCTGAGTGATTTCCCTGGGGAGGGGACTCTCCTCTGGAAATTGCAGTGGCTGAGCACCCAGGTGCTGATACTCAGACTCAGGCTTGCATGGATTCCAGATCCATCCTCACCTGGACACCTCAGCTCTTTCTGCCCCATCCTTCAGCACAGGGGAAGTAATTCAGAAGATAAAAGTCCAGCTGGAGACTTTGGGCCAGGAGCATGCAAGGCTCATGGAGTACCATGAACTAGGCAGGCTGAGGATGACTGAGACATCAAACAGTTGTGAAACCATGAGCAGGATTTGGACATTGTTCAGGAGCTGGAAGCAGGTGATGGTCCCCAGGTCTGAGAAGGGCGTAAGCAGCCAGAGTCTGTGGGAACCTTTGCCAGTAATTGGGGCCAGGCAGGGGGCTGAGCTAGAGAAAGGGGTGAAGGCAAAGTGTTGAGAGAGATGCATGGCTGGGAGTTGCCAGAAGGGATGCAGGCCCTGCTGGGGGGCAAGATCCATGGTTGCTGGTGAGGCTGACCCCCAGCCAGACACCCATGCAGCCTCCAGCCTGTCCAGGATGAGCCTAAAGATGGGTTTGTGGCAGAGGTTGTAAATTTGGTTGTAAGAGAGGGAAGGGATGAGGAGGCTTTACAGTTGAGCTGAAAGCCCTGAGAGCTTCTTTGTCCTTCCTCAGGACCAGTGTGTCCCCTGTCATCAGTAGCCTGCTAACTATACTGACAGAAAAGACACACCCACGAGCAGGGCTTCCCATCCCTCACTGGGGATTTTGGCTTTAAAACACAGCCTTCTTTCCCTAGCTACAGGGCAGAGAGCCCTACAGCCTCCCTGTGCTGCAGGCAGCACCAGCTCCCTAGTCCTCCCATTAGCTCCCATATCCTTTAGCAGTGAGGCACCAGGCAAGGCAGTGCTCACCTTCAGAGCAGCAGTAGTCCATCCTCACTATGTGCCTTTCCAACAGGGAAGAGCAATTTTTTGAAAGGGCTTTTGTCCTTCTGAAGTTTTCTTAGAGAGTGCTTTTATCCCCTCATTGCTCCACGCTGGGTGCATTTATCTGCAGGATTAAAGGTATTTCTTGGAGCAGCTGGGAATATCTCCTTGCCTGGGGCTTGCCTGGGTTCAGGAGCCTGCAGCTTGTGCCTGGTAGTGCTAATGCAGGATGTCAAGTGGTACCTTGCTCCAGGAGGCTGCACTGAGTCGATGAGACACTTGGAGCACGTGTGTGCGTTGGCAGGGGCTGTTTTGTCATTGGTCAGTGTGAAGTTTCATGTCTGCAATGGGCAGCAGCCAGAGCTCTCCCCTCTGCACAGCCAGGGCTTCCTCTGCAGGTCTCAGACATCCCAGGCCCACGTTCGTTAGCAGGTAGCCAAGGTTTGCTGTGACTCAGTGCAGCAGTTTGCTCCAGCACTGGATTACCTTCACACATTACAAATCAGTGCCGAGTTTCTCCACGGTTTTGGCACTGGGCAGGTGCCTGGAGCACGTCGCAGGGAGGAAAAGGCTGGGGGAGGCGGAGCAGGTGAATTTCACTCTTCCAGCTCTGGAACAAAGCTCCTACTCCTGGTCGTAGCCTTTGTAGGGAGAGATGACGTTCTTTGCCCTGCTGGCAGCACCGCAGCGAGCTCTGCAGTGCCATGGCTCTGCTCAGGCATGTGGAGCATCATGACAATGGGGCTGCTTTTTCCAAAAGCTGCTCCCTGGCAGGCACTGAGGCAGCCCACACTGAGCAGTGGTTGATCATTCTCCATGTAACTGCTAGAGATGCCTAAATAATTCATTAATGGTTTGGGGAAACAAAAATATTGTGCAGTGAGTAATTTCTCGCCAGTGATGTCGTGCGCAGCTGAAGCAGCTCACCAGGCAGCCACAACGGTGCAGCGTTTGTGGGACATCATAGGCCCAGGCTTTTTTCCTCTGACTTTGTATTCCCTTTTTTTTTTTCATGTGAGCTGTCCTGATTCTGTCTTTACAGGGGATGTGGGGAGCAGACAGGGGCTCATGAGACCACCACAGCCTCGCTTGGTCTGGCTCTCTGCATTGCACACAGGAGACATGGGGACATCAGAAATTTCTTCTCTCAAAACCTCATTTCCAGCAATGGGACTGGTGGCACCAGGCCAGGCAGGGCCCTCCCCAGCCAGTCCCCATGCACTGATGACAAAGAGCTCCAGGAAAGCCGTCCCAGACCCAGCGTGGGCAGGGGAAGGGCCCAAGAGCCTCGTGCCGATAGCAGTGACAAGGAACTCCTGTTTCTCCAAAGGCATCTGGGAAATGTCCCCAACTGTCTGTCCCTGGCATATCGCAGTGCCGGAGGCGGCAGGCTGAAAGCAGGGCTCCAGCTCTCTGGGGCTGCACCGGGGCAAGGGGCAGGAAGTTCCCTGAACTGCTCTGGGCAAGCATCACCCCAGGGCTGGGCTTTGGACATGGTGGGAAGTTCATGCCCCAGCACAAAGCTGCGACTTGTGTGGGTTCCTGGAGGAAGCCCGTGCTGCATCCCCTGCAGCTCCTGCTTGTCACTCTGTTAAATTTCCATTTTAACGTGGAAACAGCTGTTTTCATGGTACCTCTGTGTTATTTACACAGTCATGCATTCAATCCCTGCTGAAAACCATGTTATGCACTCCAGCAGCGCCCCGTTGTCTCGAAGGTACCGAGCGGGTGGATGGGGAAGTGATGCCAGCTCCGGGGTCAGGCCACCAGCGCTCCTCATGCCTTGCCCATGGCCACCCTGGCAGTTCATGGTGAAACTAGGATGATTCAAGGAGGACAAACCTATCTCAGAGTGTTCCTGGTCCAGAGCAATGGCTGTGGATGAACCTGTCTCCATCCCTGTGAACCGAGCCCTCCAAGCCTGAGAACGGGATGCTTGATGCACATCAAGGGACAGAGACAACAACTGTTGGCTGTGCTCAATGGTGCTTTGTTCTTGGCCCAGGAAGCAATGAAAATCCTCCTGCTTTGAAGCCTGAGGAGGCCTTTTTATTATATCCAGGGCTCCTGGAAAAGGAAACTCCAAGTGCTTTCCCATAACATGATAAAAAGCTCTCCTGGCTGAGACCACGGCAACTTCTTACACGTGAGAGCGGTGAGTCAGTGCAGCATGAGGCTGAGCTCAGTGCTTGCCCAGCCACTGGAAATCACTGATTCTTGGCATGTAACTGGGACGTGAGAGAACCTTGGTGTGAGTCCTGTTGACCTTGCCCTTCACCCCAGAGACCTGGCAGCTGTGGTGCCTGGTCCATGTAGTGCCTGGTCCAGTGGCCATAAAGCAGTGGGGGCCGAGCAGCCCCTGGACCCTCTGTGCTGGCTGGGAAGCATTGGGGAGGTGCAGGTCCTGCAGCAGAAGAGAGTCCACAAATCTCCCATGTCTGCACCTGAGAGCAGGCAGCTGTGGGTGAGTGCTGGGGTGCATGATGGGATCTCCTGCTCTCATGCAGGGATGCTCCTGGGTCAGGAGGCTGCCAGAGTGCCTGTGGCTTTGGGGGGAGGACCTGGAGTTGCTCCCCATCCTTTCTCACAAGGCTGGGGTACAATGGGTCCTTCCTGGCACACCCTTCAGCCTGTCTGGGTAACTCCTAAGTGGTAAAGCTGGCCTAATTAGTCTGTTTAATCTTCTCCCATAAATCACTCCTCCCCATCCCCTGCAGACTATCGGCAGCATCTGAAGTCATTAGTTAATTTAAACCTGGGAGTTCACACGTTGGCTTATCGGAGCCATCTCCTTTCCCCGCTAAGCGCTTGCTCGGTGCAGCCCCGGCTGCTGTAGAGCCGATCTGCGCCCGCTTTGAAGCCGTGATGGGCTGCCAGCAGGCGAGGTGCTGCCTGTTTCCCTGCCTGCTGGCAGGTGGGAGGGGAGATGGAGATCCTGCTTCTCCCCTTCCCCGCGCTCCCCGTTTTTTGAACTTCTCTGACTCATCCATTTGATTTGATGTTTTCATCTTTGTTTTACAAATAGCAGTTTGCCCGAATGCTGGAAGGAGAAGGCAGCTCCGATGTTGCTGCAGCTTCCCTGGCTGCCAGGGGAAGTAATAGAATCTTAGAATCATCTGGGTTGGAAAAGATCACCTGTAAGATCATCGAATCAGGTGAGTGAGGTCCTGGGGAGGGAGCTGGTGGGCACCCAGTCTGCCCCTGTATCTGACAGGGATGTGGGAAAACTGGAATTACTGCAGATTGACCATGGGGAAGTGCAGACTTGGCCAGGGATCCCACTGATGGCTTGTATTGCCCATTGGCTGTGCTGTCACTTCTCCATCCTCTTCTCCTCTTCCTCCCTGGGTCTCCAGCCCGATGGGAGCAGGTCTCCCCAAGTCTCTGGGGTGGGACGGACCCAGATACATGGGAATCAGGGCTTCCTAAGGTGAGCTCTGTTGGTTTGGGGGCAATGCTGACAGCCTGGGCACACACCCCTCCCTCCCTCTGCATGGACAGGTGGCAGTGAGCCCGAGTGTCTCAGCAGGGCCAGCACAGCAACACGAATTCTCAGCTCCTGGCGCAAGATGGGAGGGGGAAAGTGGGGGGCTTGGCAGCAGCAGTGAGGAGACCTGACAGCAGCAGAGTCTGGTGGCTCCCAGCTGTTTTTCCATGGAGCACTGAGAGGTGGGAGTCATCCCAGCCACTGGGTGCCACGCTGAGCCCATGGGCAGGAAGCACCCAGGCTGGGAAACGCCTGGCTGGGTGTCCTGCACAGGCAGAGCTCTGCCCACAGAGCAGCTCAGGGCAGCCCCCTCGCAGAGCAGCACCCCAGGGCAGCCCCACGTCGGGGCAGCAGCCAGGCACAGCACCCACTGGCACAGCACACGTGCCCCACAGCCCCCGAGGGGACTCTGGCTGCTGCAGGAGCTGGCACCTCGAGCATGGGGTGTGGGTGATGCTGTACACCTGGAGGGTTCGTGTGCTCCCAGTGCACCCTTTGCACCCCTGGGCTCTGCTCACACTGCTCCCGGCTGGTGAGGGACAGCTGCTCACCCTGGGACCTGTCAATCCAGGCTGCTTCCAAGAATGCTCTGCGCATCCCTGGGGCACAGTGACTGACAGCACAAAAGAACCACCACAGACAGCTTTTTGGGGACACATTTTTGGCCAGAGCACCCTGGAGCAGCCCCTTTAAAGCATCCTGGTGGTTTCAGGAGGGGACACGGTGCCTGTGCTCCTCGGCTGGCTTTGTGGCTGCCCTCTTCCTCCCACTTTCCTGTTCCAAGGGGGAGCTGCAGCCGTGTTTGGTTTTGTAGTCCAAGCTCTGGATTTATTGCTTCCAGGTCTTCATGTGTTTGTTCATGAAATGAAAGACGGCTGGGTGAGCCTGCTTTCTACTCCTCTGGCCTGCCTCCTGCAGCCCACAGGGGATCTTTCAGTCTCGGGACGACGCCTCCCTTCACAGGCACCCAAACACTGCATGGGTGGGGGACACATCCGTGGGGGTGATGCTCTGGGCAGATGTTAAACCTGTGCCCTGGGTGTCAAGGATGACGTGGGGGAAGGCACTGCCCAGCACTACAGACCCTGCTGGGGTAGAGCACGGGGGGACGCGGGCCCCGTCTGGGTGTGCTCGTGCTGTCCCCTGTCCCCAGGCTGCCGCTCCCCTTCTGCTGTGGCCGGAAGCCATGAGCTGCCGATTAAAGGATATTTCAACCAGACTGCGGGCTGCGGGGGAACGTGCGGCAGGAGGGGACGGGGACAGGACGCGTGAGAGACCGGAGGAGAAGCTAATTTACGCTGGAATGTAAATAAAGCAGCAGCACCACGCTGCTCCGCAGGGCGTGTCACCCCCCTCCTGGCTCTGGAACACGGGTTAGAGCTGCCCAGGACAGCCCAGGCCACGTCCCTGCAGTGCCAGAACCTGCAGCTCACCTGGGCACTGTGCAGAGGTGAGGAGAAGGAGAGTCGGGACTGTTGCAGCAGCTCAGTGCTGCTGCTGCTGTTCCTGCTCTGTGCGTTGAGGTACCACAGGTCACACATCCACTGCACAGGGATGGAGTCTCAGCCTTCCCTAATAATCCTAAGAATCACTAGCAGTGTCATGGATGTGCAGAACAACAGCTCCGAGCTGAGAGGGGAACTTCTCAGCAGGATTAACTCTGAAACCTAGTGACAACACTTTAAGCATCTGTGCTATCTGTGTCCCCTCTGCTCATTCTAGCAGATAGTTCCTACTAATGAGCTTTACTCAACAGCACTAGATTTGTCTGTAACAGCAAACTCCAGGGATCAGAAAATAAGGTTTTAGATGCAAATATTCTGCAAGATATCCAGATTTAAATGTATTTTTTTTTGTTGTTCCTTAGTCCAGGGATAATTTTTAAAGGAAGCATGGAGAGATCCTCTGGAATGTGAGACAGTAAAAAATTTTTAAAAGAAAAGACCAAATACCATAAAATCACAGTTTTGCTTTTTGTGGTTTTGGGGGTTTTTTTAGCTTAAACCCAGTGAATTTGGAAAAGTTCCCTCCTGTTCACCCAGGGCAGTGTAAGCACAGATGCCCCAGCCTGGGGAGCAGGTCAGGCTCATCCTCTCCTCTCCAGTTTGCAGAATATCACTGGGTAAGCCGTGGGCACACTGATGGCTGCCAGGACTGGTGGCACAGGGTGAACCCCAGCCAGCCACCTCACTACCCAGGGTAGAGGAAGCAGATGGGTGGTCTGTGGCAGGTGACAAAGAGACTCAAAAAAGTCCCTAAAATGTCCAGCCAGGCTGGCAGTGGGCTCCTCCTCTGTCCCCAGGCTGGACCCCATGGGGTGCTCAGACACAGATGCTGGGAGAATTCACACCCCAGGACAGGTTGCTTTTCAGTCTTCTTTAATCTTCCACATGGCTTTTTCTTTTTTTTTTTTTTTTTTTTCATTTTGAGTCAGGAGTACTAACTGCTAAGGATGCATATGGAATTTGAATATGAATGATAAGAACAGCTGTGTATATCTATTATGAATGAACATAAACAGAAATGTATAAACTGAGATTTTGGGGCTTTTGGAAGAATTAGTGCCTTTGTTCCTGGATTTTTTTCCTATCAAAGTTTGAACCAAAGCCCATTAGCCTGGACTTTCCCGCAGCCGACCAAGCTAGGAGCTTCATTTCGTCCTGGCTCAGAGCCATGCTGAATTCTCCTCAACAGCTCAGTGAGCCCTAATCCTAACAAATTTACCCAGAGAAGTGGGTCTCTTATTACACAGCCTAATTTGAATGCTTTCCAAGGTTAATTTCAGCTCCTTCTCCCTCTCCAAACACGCCTGCCCCTCCAGAGCCAGCTCCCCCCTTCCCCAGCTCCCCCCCGGCTCCCCGTTAGCGCCAGCCCGGGGGGAGCAGCCCCCTTCACCACCGAGATGGTTTTTAAACGAGAAAATAATGGGATGTGTGTCCCTGGGTCCGGACTCTGCCTGGAGGGTTCCTTAATGCCGAGCGACTTCCTCCGCAAATTAATTGCAACTTTCGTTGGGCGAAAATAGCCCTGGAAGCCCCTTCCCCACAGGCTCTTCCGCACGTGCTATCGCTGAGTTCATAATCTGATTGCTCCGACTCTTCTCCTTCCTTCCCGAACCCAGCGT
>VZRX01000998.1:0-32849 GCA_013398075.1 Notiomystis cincta
AACAAATTCATATATTTAAGCTGAAGTCTCATGTCTTTTAAGGTCGAAGACAGATATGTTGCCTTCAGTTTTATTTTCTTATCCAAGTGTGCCTGTTGCTTGAGGAGCAAGGTTTGGACTATCTTTTTAAATTAAAGTACCTGGTAAATGATGGCAGAAATGCTGAGTAGCAGAGAAATGGCATAAGTTTACCAAACTGTTTTGAATCTCCTTGAAGGGCTTACACATTCCTGCAGTTTATTTAAAATAAACAAACCCAAAACTTATGTCCTCCTTCCTTTCTGTTGTGTGGTCTTTTAATAAGGGACTTTTTTTTTTTTGGTGTCTCCAATTAGAAGGTTTTGTGCTAAAGATTGATTAGGGGGAATTTAGATGACCAGAGCTCTCCAGTTCAAGTTACAAAATATACAAGGCTGTTCTGTAATTACATTTCCTGGAGCTGCTGCCTGCATTGGTGTGGAGTGGGAAGGACTCTTGCAAGCCAATACCTTGAAAATGTGGCAATTCAGTGCCTTGGGAGGGGACTGGCAGAGAATTTAGTTTATTGTAGAGATACAGTGGTTGTACTTTGTTGTTTTAAGGAAAAAGTACCCACCCAGTTACAAAATCTGAGTTTTGATTTGAAAGGACCATGACCTTTCTACGTCAGAAATGTCAATTAATGTTACAGGAATGAAGGAAAGATGCTAAAAGCCAAAACCATGGGGCTGTGGTACTCAAGAGAGATCATGAGAGATCATTATGGCAGAGCACTGACATAGCACAGGAGGGTTTGTGTGATTATTACAGTGCAGGACATTATTTATGTGCACAGAATACCCCAATTCTGAAGTTCTGTCATATTCAATCATTCTGTCAATTCAAGGTTCTGTCATAGAGTCATTTTTTAAACATTTCCAGTAATTTAAAAAGAAAGAAGATTTTTGCAGTATATGTTTATTTTCTTAGTGACAAGCTTCTCAATGAATTCGATAACAAATATTTTACATCCTGCTTTAGCAGCAATGCTCCTTTAATTGAAAAAAACAGGTGTTATTTAGATAGGTTCTGAATGATAGAAATATTAGAATAATTTCAACAACAGGTAAAGATCCTCCCGGTTTTGGAATTGCCTTGGGGCAGAAGGAATTTAAGGAAGTACTTAATACATGTTTTTATAACAGCAGGAATTGGTGGGTTAAACATTTTGGCCCCTGACTTGGGGCTGATTTCCAAGTGCCCACCAGGATGTAGGTGTGAATGTCCAGTGGTGGCAGAGGCTAAAATCCTTACTGCAGGAACAGAATTATTGGTGCTGGAGTCCAGAGGTCGCTGAGGAGGGCAGGAAAGGCAAAGGATGCCAAAGAACAAATGAGGTGGAGAGAGAGGAATTCCCAAATGTGCAGAGCAGGGAAAGGAAGGGACAGAGCCATCGTGAGAGGGCCTGGCCAGGGCCCAGTGTTTGCTTCTCTTTTTAATCTTGAAATGAGCTCAGAGAGTTGCAATCTCATCCTCTTGGTTGTTTTTGTTAGGAAATTATTTGTGTGAACCAAATAATGTGGACTTTTTTAAATTTGGGTTTGTAAATTGCATGTGAACATACAACAAATTGGCTCAAAAAATAGAGTGCAGGGCTCCCTATCTCATTTTTTGCCACTCCAAGAAGTCTTTTGCTTTTTCTTCAGAGCACTGAGACCATCAGATAATTTAATTTGGTATCTTTCAAATATCCAATTTCCAAAGCATTTTTGTTCCATGCAATGTGTATTTTTCTTCTTATTATACATTTTTATGGTTCCTTAAGTTTCAGAAATTTAAGAATACTGCACTGAATAAGGAAATCTAAGTTTAAATGATGTTATAAAGACATGTTAGCTGCAAAACCAAGCAGTAATACTTTTTATTCAAGTGGTTTTTTACTTTGGATGGATAAAATTGTGCTATTTAAAAACATCAAGGTTTTAGCTTGCAAATGTTTGAAGTATTTGATAACTGAAGGGAGTGTCAAAATCTGGGAATGGGATTCAGAGGACATCTTTCTGTGCAGAAGAGAACACATGCTTCAGTCTGACTTTTTAAAAGCTCAGCTAGAGGATTCCAAGAGATGAAAAATGGGAATAAATCTAGTCTTGTGTAAGAAATATCATCTCCCAAGAGACATCATTCAGGGGCTCAATGCTTTGTCTCTTGGTGGAGTAAGGTTGTTGGAAAACCACATTGTCACTCCTGTGGTCTCAAAGCAGAGATCTGTACTCCCCCTTACCTGCCACTAGTTGTGGCTAAGCTATAATAATTAAGAAGAAATATTAGTAATTAAAAAAATCATTATATTAAGCTCAACTAATAAGAAAGATTATTTTTTCCCCTAAGTTAGTTCTAACTGGGGTTCAAGAAGAAGAAAAAGATCTCACTTCTCTCCTGGTGAGCAAGTGAAGCCTCAGGGCATGAGACTGGTTTTAGCCATGGTGTGAGTGTAGGTAAATAAGTGTTGTCAGTGAGTTGTAAATGTTGAACATTTAATTATATTTTACTTCCCCATCCAACTGTTAAATGTTTGCCTCTGGGTGCTACAGATTTCTGTTCCTGTACATACTCTGTAGCAGCCTTTTAGTACAGATTTACATTTTTGTCTTTCTGATCAAGTGGAAGAATTAGTTGTTTTCTGAAGAAATCAAGGATTTCAAGAAGTCCTCTTTGGTTTAATCTCTTTATATCAACACATCTCAGAGTGCCTTTTTCCTCCAGCAAGCAGGTGTTTGTGTTGAAATTGCAAACTGTAGATAGCAGTCCCACTGCAAATGTTAAGGAAAATAATTTTAAAAATCCAGTTTCTGTGCTAAGTTCTTTCATGCTTTTGAGAGGCTCTTCCTGCTGGAAATATTGGTGCACTGATATACCCAAAGGGCCCCTGCTGTGGGCTTACAGCTCAAAAGGTGAACATTAAAGCCCATTATAACATTTAGGGTCACGAGGGTTTTCTCATGTGGTCTCTGTTTACTTTGGATGCTCCTTTGAGGCTTTTGAGTGTGAAGTGGTGGAAGAAAACATGCAAATCCAAATTTCAGGTTGTAGGAGGATGAATAATGTGCTATGGGAGAGTTCCTTTGATAAATGCTCTCTGCCATGGATAGAACTGTGACATTTGGGGGAGTGTTTTATCCTTTGAAGCTGCTTGCCTCATTGTCTCTCACTTTTCAATTTCTCATTATTTTTATATGTACCAGTCATCAGTCTGTATTCTAGATTCTGGTTTTACTTGCATTGCATGGCAACATGCTTTCTCCATTTATCTTGGTAAGCACTGTTCCAGACTCTTTAAAGAGAGGTTGCTCATGCAAAAACTATGCTGAAGTGCAAATCTGGACCTATTCAGAGAGCTGTTGGATTCATTTTGCTCAAGCTTTCAATTGATTTTAAGGTATGAAAACCTGGGCTTTTATCCAACTGGCCAGGCCTATTACACCATCTGCTTTTGCAGATATTACACCTTTCTTTGGATCTGCTAGTGATATATTTAAGGTATTCACAGATGCCGTGGTGAGAGGCACCATCGTGGATGTCAGCAGTGATGGGGCAGTGGGAAAGCTCAGATCTGGTGAGGTGTGATGTGACTGCCTTGTTAAGAAAAACTCAATCTAACAGAAGAAGATGGTTCAGTTCCTATTTAGGATAAATGTGTCATTAGCACAGGGACTGAGGGAGAAAAATGAATTCCAGCGTTTCTCTCACGTTAGGTGAAACGATGCTGTTTTACAGAAAACCAGTGTTCAGAAAGGACTGTGTAGAATAAAAGGTTCCATGCTAAACCCCAGGAAGCTAGCCCCAGACTGCTGCTAGTCCTTCATTTGGCTCTTTGGGGATCTTTATGTGAAGAATTCCCTGTGATTTTGGGCGTGCAGGTTCCTCCTTGTGGGACTCTCCACCTTAAAGCCCCGAGTGTGGTGGCCCGAGTGGCTGCAGGCTGGCTCTGTGCCCACAGGGCCATATGTTCTGTGAGATTTGACAGCTTTGCACTGAATTTCCTTCCCTCTCCTTTCTTTGCTCTTCCATCACCATCTCTGCAACCAAACGGAGTCCACTGGCAAATATTCCTTACATTTCCAGGAAAATGCACAGGCCTGGGGGGTTCTCATGGTTTGCATGACCTTTTCTTCAGGGAGTTTGGCACCTGGTGATGTAAAACTCCCTCCAAAATTTGTTTTTTTTGTGCATGAAACACTCGTGGAGCCGCCCTGTGCACAGCACAGATGGAAATCTGTGTGCCCTGGAAGGGGAGCTCAGGGATTGGATCCTTGAAATTTGGGGTTGTTCTTTGAGCAGCAGGAGCAAGGTTTCCTGCAGGTTTATTTCATGACTGATCAGCTGGTGCCAAAGGATGCAGTTCCCTGAGATTTTGGCTCCACCTGTGAGAGTAACTGAGCATGGTGCAGGGAGAGTGGCCTCCCACGTGTAACAGGACAGCAAAAAAGAGAAATAAAAGCAGCAACTTCTCAGAGTCACTGCTTGCAGCAATTCTTACCAGTTGAGTAAAGTGCATTTTAAGGGATGAAATCATAGGGATATGCAAAAATGTTTAGGAAAAAATGCAATTTGAATTAATATTTAACAAAATATTAGATTATTCTTTTCTCTAAAGCCTTAAACTGTGTGTTTTATATGGGAAGGAAACTGGAGATACTTAGAGATGCTGTTAGATGAGCTTCATGGAAGGACCAGCCCTAAGCCAAGGTGAAGCAAGAACTTCATCCATGAACAGTGTGGATTGAAAAGAGTAATTTGTGGATGACTGTGTAGGAGCAAACATGATTTAAGTCAGGTTGAGATAAATCACAGTTAACAAATCTCTCAGGAAATGAAAACTCCTTCTCCTGAGGTGAGTTTGTACCCTCCAGCAGCAGGCAGTGTTAAATACAGAGTTATAACCTCGGGGTGACCAAGGCTTTGTTCCTTGGCAGCCTTTAACCCCAAAGGAGTAAATTTGTTGCTTTGGGCATCTGCAGCTCCCTCATGCAATGCTGCACCTGCAGCCATGCATGACCTGCAGCCTTCCTGGAATGCACTCCAGCACAGCACAGCCCTGCACATCAGAATTCTTCCCAAACGTGACGAGCTGCTTTTGATTTTTTAAAGAAATCTTTCTTTTTCAGCAGAGAATATCGAGCTGGAGAACAGTGCAGCTCAGATTACTGATAGTTCTGTAAATGGCTGCTGTGAGTGGCTGGACAAGCACTCAGAGACCACTTTTGTCAGATTTGGCAAAGTGCACCCTGTGAAATGGGCTTTATTGCCCCAACATTTTTTGCTGCAGGAAGGAATGTTGATAGACGCTTCGGTATCGCCACTTGCCCATGTTTTGACATTTCTCTCAGCTATGTGCTATTTGCAGGGTTGTTTGCTTTCAAATGGTGTTGCTTTTTGGAGGTTTTTCTCATCTACATGTGCTTGTATTTTGATTTTTTTTTTTTGGTTCCTAGGGATTTTAGGAGGATCTCAAAATACACAGGTTTTGTTTACGTTCAAACTGAATTTAATTTCAAGATATTTAAGTCCTTTTCTAAATTTTCTTCTGACATAAAGTTTTAAAATGTATCTGGGTATAAGATGGGTAGCCACTATGCTTTTCCTCTGTGACTGACAACATCATATTGCACGAGTTTGGGCAAAATGTAATGTTCCAGAATTGAAATTGCTGAGATGCACATTAATTTTTTTATTTGTGCACATTAATTCTTTTCCAGCTAAACTTCTATGAACCCTTTAACAGTTAAATACTTTGAAGTTCCTTTAGTGTTATGCACGTGAAATTATCATATTTTAACATTTACAAAAGCTTAAAAATAATTTCTAAAATAGGGAGATGTTAAAACTTATTTTGGGGGAGTGATTGATTAATTAGGAGCATCCATTGTTTTTCACACGTGCAGATTTCTTTGAATTTCAGTCTATTCTCTCAACTTTGGGAAAAACAGGTCTGTTAATTGAGTTTCAGAAACTGATTCCAGGCCTGATTTCTTCAAGCAAGGGATTGGTATGGGAGGAATGCTGTTATCCTGCATTCTGTGGCCTGGAAACCTCATGAGGATTATACACTCAGAGGATGCTTTTTTCCTTTGCTTGAAATGTTCCTGCACTTCTCATTTGGCTTTATGATTAATACTGGGAGAAGTTGTTTGCTTGCAGATATTGATATATTCAGTAGCACTTGGTGCCTGATGCTCCTGGCTTCTTGTGTTAATGGCTTGTTTGTGTAAACTCTCACAGCTCTGAACTCCTCTAAGAATTGCCTTGTTCCTCCCAGGATATCTCACTAGAATAACCACAATTTAATCTCTGGGAATCTGGTTTATTTGCAGAAGTGGACAGGAAAGCGTTACCCAGGTGGTGCCACTTTGCAAAGATTACTTATCAAAGAAAGGAAGATGGGTTTGTGTGTGAAGAAAAGAAGCTCCCAAAAATACTGCCCTGAATGCAAGGCAGCCTTGTTTTAATTTCAGTGGTTGCAATAACAACCACGTCAGGAGCACAAAATAGGCAGTGTGAGCTGAGCAGGGAAAATTGTGGGGTGAGACCTCCATTTGTGTAATCAAAGCGTGTAATAGAACTCGATTGTACACGAATTTGGGCTTATGACAGCCTTCATTTTACATTCTATTTAGGAAGACCTCTGTATCTGAAAATGAGTAGCAGGCTAGCCCAAAATAAAACAGCTTCAGAGAGGATGCTGTTTTGTAATGCATTCCCCAGCCAGCCTGATCAGAAGCCATAAATCAATAGGCAAATAGGACATGCCACTAATTAGTCAGTAGAAAATTCTACCAATGTGTTTTTCAGCAGAGACCTGTGCCAAAAAATCCCCCACTTGTTGAAGGCATCTTTTCAACTTGAGTGCCTAAAAGAGAGATCTGTTTTTTTCAGAAGAAAATTTATGTAAATGCTATGAGATTTGTGTCTAACTGGAGTAAACCAACGTATGGCTAACTGAAATCAAATGTTTGTGAAAGTGTCTCTGGGATAAATCTAATCCTATCTGATTTCTATTAGCTGATTTGCTTTGCAATTTAATGGCTGTCAAATTTGGCCCTTCATGTCGGAATCCTGTTTAGCCAAATGTCACTGCCAAGGCAATCTGACGAGCAGCGCTCTCGGTAAATAAAATTTGGCAGAGGGTTCATCAGTGCATGTTGTGGTTACTCCAGCTCCAGTCTGTGTTTCACACATGTGTGAACTCCTCAGGGTGTAGTACCTCTTATCAAACAAGCATATTTTACTTTCCTGCTTGCCAAGCTTGTTTGAAAACTGAAAGGTCCCCTGGAGTTGAGCTCTGCGGCGCACACGATGGAGCCTCAAATACCTGCTCCAGCTCTAGGTGTGAAAGCATGCAAAGACTTTCTGCATGCCAAATATGAATCTAATATTGGGAAGGCTATGAAAGAAACATTCTTTTATTTCACAACTGTTGTTTCATTTAAATTGTGTTATTCTGTGGTATTCTGGTGTCTGTGCCCAGCTGTTAATTAGGACTTTTGACATGCACGGCTGCAGGGGTGATCCATGAAGAAAATATTTTCTAGTCTTTCACTTTCTTAACACAATTTATATCTTTCCAGTTGAGATATTTGCATATAAACTGCTATTCTGATGCACATTCTTGCTGGGTTGCTTCATAAGTCTTCTAGGTTGCTTCAGAAGAATGAATATGTGCAATCTACATACAAAAACTGCATGTGACGAAAAAAATGTGTTGAATTAATGAATTTTCTGGAAAGAGCAAGGAGAAGTAGAAAATTCTGTGGGATACGGGATAATTTTAGAGTATAATTTCCCCTTTTTTTCCTCCTTTTATTAAGTTCAGGTGCAAACATGTAATTTCTCTTTTAGCTGTGTGCTGGGGGATTTTTGCCTTTGGGAAGAGTGGACATTGCATCTATGCTTATCTCATGTGTTTTTTTGGGGTGACAGCACCATGTGATATGAGAGAGTATCTGTGAAACACAGTAGTGCCTGAGTTTCATGTGTCCTGATGCTGAATGTCAGACATATCCCAATGGAATTTGTGTGGGGCACTTCAGGCCTCCAACAATTCAGCTCTACCACAAAAAGGACAATTATTAAGACTCATTGGAGCCTGAAACGTGTAAATCAACTAATGTGGAAATTCAGCATTACAAATACATGGAAATCTTGCTGAAAATGCATTTAATCCTGTTGAAATGAACAAACAAAACCGCACCAAGAAACCCCCATGGACTCCAACCTCAAATCCAGCTAGTGGGCTGGCTAGTTCATCACTCCCCAGTGAAAATGTATTTAAGAAAGAAAAAACCAGAGGCAATAGCTTAATCCTTTAGTAAATAATGTGGATATTGCATTTTACTTGCATAAAATCATTTTTGGCAGAATGCAACAAAAGGTGAACAGGAGTGGGGCACTCCAAAATATGTGATTTATTAAAATAATGGCTTTTTTTAAAAAAATGGATGAATTGGGGGATCTTCAACTCTGGGAGGAAAAGACAGTGGTTCAGCAAGAGTCTCTTGGATTTTTTCCTCTTTGTTTCTGCTTAATCCACCTCTGCTCTTTCCCTTGGTGCTGGAAGTTGGAGGTTCTCTCCTGCCATGACTCAGCTGGGACATTGCCGGCTCCACCACTGGGTCTGCTCTTGTTCCCAGGTCTACTGTAAAGATGTGTAGTACCAGAGGGTACCACAGAATGCAGCCTGAGTCAGGAGTTGTGTCAGTGTGTCCCAGGTGTGGGAAGGGAGGTGTGCCCTTGGAAATCCGTGCTGGGGTAGCAGGAGGGGATCCTGTGGAGCTCAGCCTCCCCTGCTCGTGCTGAGCGTTGCTCGGGTCAGTGCTGGCTTGAGTAAACAGCTTGTGAAAAATTTGGAATCTCCGTGCTTGTTTTCCTACAAGAGAGGATTCTTTGAGGATTTCGTTGTTCTGCTTTTGATAAAATGATTCCTTGGTTTGTGTAATCATTGTGCAACTCAGACTTTTGTAAATGGGTCTTGTTTATTGTAAGGAGACAGATGTTTTTTGTAAGAATTCTTTTTTTTTTTTTTTCCCCAGTGCTTTATAACAAAAACACAAAGTTTGTTACTTGGTGCTGTAATCCATGGCCAGTTGTGCTGTTTATAACTTTGTGCTCTGGTTATTTCACTGGTTGTGTGAAGTCTTCATTGAGAAAATGAAGCAATATACTCTGGTTGCTGTGAGCAGTGCTCAGGCATGAGCACAATGCTGTTAGAAACATTTATAGTGAGTGCTGAGAAACATCCTGAAGGATTTGGAGCTGCTACTTTGGATATGCTGTTGGATGTTAATTCCTCCCTGCACACCTTGCATTCCTGCTGGTTGCATTGTTGTAGGAAATGTGGAAAGGGTGAATCTGGAGTTCCACAAATGTAGGAGGATAAATTATGCAGCTGGGTTTAGGAAGAAAATAAATTATTGATTTTCATAAATGGCTGTTTTAGTATTTGGCATCGTGTCTGGGGGAATGGAGAGGGCTGTGCAGTGCACCCCCAGAGGACTGTGACAGACCCCCTGCTCTTCCATCACCAGGCCTGTAGCACGTGAGTTCTTAATGTGCTCTTGGATCTGGTAGAGGTGCTTTGGACAGGACAAAGATGACTCCCAATCTAGTGAAATAATCTCTCTGCCTCTTTTAGCAGTGCTATTTTGAGGTGGATGGAGTTCCCCCAAGGGCTCAGTTGGGAGAGCTTGGCTGTAGAATTGCCATATCTCTCTTTCCAAGAGTGCCAGGAGCCAGTCATCCTGTCAGTGCCTTAATCAGAGTTTTGCATCTCTCTGCATCTGGGCCACATTGGGTTGTTTTCAGTCCCTGTTCCAGGTGGTCAGGCAGGGAACCAGCTCCCTGTGATCCCAAACCACACGCACAGAAAGGGCTGCAGACGTTGAGCGTTTGTTCCCTGCAGCCTCGCTCACCAAGCAAGGGTAGTTAGAGGAGAGGACTATTTCTGGCATTACAAGGGTATAATTTGGAGAAATAAACTCTTGCTGTATGTTCTAGCCATTTTTTAAATGCAGTTTGACGTTTCCCTTAAATATGCCATGAGATCTTTAGCTCTGGCAGGAGATGAATGCTATATTCTTCTAAACAACTTCAGATGCATATGCATCCCCGGATGTGGTAACACTCGGATTTCCTCCCAAAAAATTTCATAGCAAGCAAATGTACAGAGTAGGAAGCGAAAAATATCTTCCAGTGAAAGATTCCTGACATCTTTCCTGCTACTACTGCAAAAAAGAAATGGTCTGTAATCACTGCATTTCATACTTGTCTGCTGTAGCAAATGTTTAAGGCAGGGATGCTGAAGGTAACCTGTGGGGAATAAAGAAGAAAAAAGATCCCATATGTTATTGTGAAAAAACCCAAACTCCTCATGAGAACAATAGCATTGAAAGGTGTGGACAGGTGTGTTCTTTTTCCATTTACTGTCTCCTGCTTCACAAGGCTCTGGAGCCTGAGTTGTCCAGCCCAGCATTCAGCACTCCACTTTTGCCTCCTGAAGTGCATCCTTTGGCTGAGAATTCAGTTATTGAATTTCCTCTGCTGAGATGCTCCCTTCAAAAGGGAATTTAAGAAAGGTTTGGACCTAGATCCTCCTTGAATGAAGTAACAGTTTCTTGGCTTGTAGGTTCTGAAATCAAGTTGAAGGGCCAAACTTCTGAAATAAATCAAATCAGCAAATTTTTTTTTTTTAAATTCATAGTCATGTCGAGACCTTTACTGGAATAAATTAAAGGGCAAATCTTATCTGAACTGCCATTCTTTCAGATCTTTCCCAATGCTTATCTTTACTTTCCTACTGAGAAAACAGAGATCAGGCTTTGAGTTGTGGGTTTGCCAACATCTGTCTTCAAGCAGTGTAACACAGGTACATTCTGCGAGGAATATTTTAAACAACAAAATTGGATGTTACTCAGGGAGTGCATTGTATTCAGCAGTTCCAAGTCTCTTCCACGGTCAAGGATCCTGTTTCTTTCCCAGTTCCCAGAGGGTTCCCATGTGCTGCACTGGTGAAGGTGTTGGCTCCAGTCTTGGCTTTGGATCACACAGAGACTTTTGAGATGCACAGCACTGGGCAGGACCAAGGGTCTGAGCTCCATTCCCAATTCTCTCTGGAGGGAATTACCAACCGTAGGGCATTCTCAGTTATTTTGGGGGTTTTGTTTGGTTTTCTTTAGTATTTTTTGGTTTAATCAAGCCAGTGGTAGGACCAGTGAAGATCAAATACTGCTTTTTTCCAGCCTTACGTTGCTTTAAGATGTTAAGAGCAAGCAAAGAAGACAAATATTTTCCAGGTGTACCACTGGAGCATTTCTTTGTGTGGAAGGATGAAACACCCTGTTTGGGCTCATTCAGTGTGTTTCTACCAACTAAAGATTCTCCATTTTCTGAGGGATGTAGTGCCATGGTAGTCCAGGGAGCTTCTCCAGGAGAAAAGAAGAGGAATGCATGAGAATAACAGATCTCTGAGACGTGTGCTAGCACAAATTCCTGAGACATGTCATGTTTCACAGCAGCTGGAATTGGTTTTGTGGGGTTTTTTTGCAGAGTACTTCTCTGCTCTTTCCATGTCCTTCCTGCTTTTTCCTAATGTTCATTTTCCCTTTGCAGATTGCAGGTACAGTGAGAGTTAGAATTGACTTTTCCAAGCTGCTATTTCTGAGTATGAAATTAGGGAAAAGAAATGTGTGTTTTCTCCATGCCCACGATGATTTTGCAGGGGCTAAAACTGGTATTGTTTTATGGAAGGATGGGGAGGCAAACAGCAGATAAGGAAATCCAGCAGCTGAGAATCATGGCCCAGCTGAGGCTGGCAGGGAGATCCAATCCAACCTGCCTGAAGTTGTGTCCAAACATGTTTTGAGCATCTCCAAGGATGGAACTCTATCACCTCCCTGGGCAACTTTATTTATAAAACACCTGTTGCAGCTGTTTGTTGTTGCAGACAGCAGCTTAATTGCTGGTTTATTTAGGACAGCACAAAGTCTGTAGACCAGAATTTTTGGCAGCTTTATTATGAAATACAGTTTAGTACAAATTCTGTCTCTTTTAAACAAACTAATTACAATGAAAACAGATATTTGTATTTATCTGTGGAGATAAAATCTTGATGCAAGATATTCTTAGTCCAAAATTAATTGACTTAAAAAATGCTTGAAGATTAAGGGAAGTATAGTTCTCTGCAGCTTTAAAAAAGATTTAAAAAAAATAAAATTATGTGAAGCATAATTTGGGTTGGGAGGGTCCTTAAAGGTTTTATAGTTCAACCTGTTTGAAATGGACAGGGCTGCAACTCACTAGAACAGGTTGCTCAGGGGCCCATCCACCTTGGCCTTGATGTGAAGGATGAATAAGTAAATGAAAATCAGGTAGCAGTACTTAGTTTTGAAGTTAACAAGCTAATATTAAAGTTTTAAGTTTTAAAGTACATGTAAATACATGGAATTATTTCTTTTATCTGAGTTTTCTCGGAAATGACAATAATTATATAAACCTCTCATCTGTTGTGGGTTTTCCCCCTCCCAGTGTGCAGCAGAACTCTGCTTTACTGAGTAGTCTTTAACAAATTGGGTGTTAAAGGCTGCAAAACCAACGGTGGCAATTCAGCTCAGGTACAAGAACTGCATGAAGCAGCAGGCAGGGTTGCATAGCGAGCCTGGTGCTGTTTGTGGAAGGGAATCTTGGAGAAGCAGGACCTGTGCCAGGTTCTGGGAGCCTGCCCTGCCCTCACTCAGCCGGGCCCTGGGAGCCCCCGCGGTGCCCGTTGTGTCCCAGGGCTGAGCCCGGGGCTCTCAGGGCACAGCTCTGCCTTCTCCCTCATCTTCTTCTGCTGTTGACAGCTGTCAGAGCTAAACCCCTTCAGCAGAACAATATGTGGAACGTTTTTGGCTGGTGGGGCTGAGCACTGCCTCCCCAAAGAAACAGGGAGTCGAGGCCGATGTCCTCACTGGGTTTTCTTCCGAGGGCTCCGCTGGCTACTCAGAGCTCCAGCTGGAGAAAGCAAAGCCAGCAGCCACCCTGCCCTGCCCAAACTGCATCCCAGATTTGGAAAGAAGTGTTGGTACAAGTGGGATGGGTGTGATGGATTTTCTGCCTGGAAAAGTGGACGTTAAAAATGTGCAAAACCACTGAGTCCATCGGAGAAATCTTCCTCTCTGTTTTTTAGGTAGGTGGGATAGTGGGAGAGGAATGACACTTCAAAAACTTCATTCATATATCAGATGTATTTATATATTTTTATTTTCACAGATGGGGACTTGAGAAGATTTATTTGCTATGAAACTGAGGAATAGTAGCCTTAAAAATTAACAGTTCTTTGGCAATGTGCTCTTTAGTGATGAACCAGGAGCCTGAGAAGGTGGGCCCAGCCTGTGAGGCTCCCTGGTTTCTGTGGGATGCCCAGGGAAGGATTCTGAATTTGCTGCTGGCAGGAGCCTGTGGTTTTCTATTGGAACAAAGCAGAAAAGCCCTGGTAGGAAGTGGAGCCCAGGACTGCCCTGGGCTGGTGATGTGTCTGCAGTGCAGCTGGCTGCTTCCATGCCCAAGTGTTTCTTCTGTTGGTCCCTTTAGAAAGAATCCTGATGTTTTCCTCTTGTATCAGTGTACTGGTAGATTTATTCCATTATTAATTGAGATGATGCATTGTTCTAGAGAATTTTCACTACTTAAAGTTTTTTTTTTTTAATTTCCTTTTAAAATCTGCTCTATAATTCAGGTGCTCCTTTGGTAATTTCACAATTTCTTAAGCTTCTTGAAATCATACCAGGGTGGAGTTTCAGCTTGGCAAGTTTTAAATGGTAGGACTGCCATAGCAGTTTCTGATAGCTGGACTAAATAACGTGATGCTGTAAAATACTTGTCTCTTTCCAAAAAAGCAATGAGAAGGTAGCCAGACATTGAATGGCAGATTCTTTGCAAAGCAGTTAATCTTTATAACATGTTACTTAAAAATATGTAAATGTACTCAGACACTGGCAAGTGTAAATTTAGTGGTGATTAAGTGAAATCATCAGTTACGCTTCATAATATCTTTCAATCTCTTTTTCTGCTTTCCCTGGGCAGTAGCAGTTTTTTTCCTAAGGTGCCAAGTGTAATTTATAAATTAGAAATGTGTAAGGGAAGAATGTTCTCTGCACTGACTCACTCTGGAGTCTGCTCTTTATTCCAGGCTGTATTGATGACAAAGAATGCTATGAATTTAGAACATCTACAGCCCTGGAGGTGGCAAATTGCTTTCTGCTTTACCTCCAGTGTTTGCATGCTCATCAAGCTTGCCTCTTGACCTTTTCTACACCCAGCAGAGCAGTGGCACAGGTGTGCTCTTTCAGGGAAAAATGCAGCCTTTCTGGGATATCAGTTTATAAAACTCCTGCTTGCCTCCCTTTGCATTGCAAAGTATGAGATTTCTCTACTTTTTTTTTTTTCTATTACTCCTGGGAGTTTATGTAGTTGATAAACCTTTAAAATACCATCTCAGAACTAATTAAAAAAAAAGGCTTGTGATTTTTATATCTTTTTGTTTAATGAGAACTCTGCTGGCTAATGAGAAATCACTTCTGTTAAAATTAAAACTTGAAGTAAAATACCTGAACAGTCTTTAATCTTAACACAGGAAGCCAGCAAAGAGAAATTGGAAGAAAAGCCATGAGAGTGCTGCTGCATCTGACCCAACCCTTTGTTCCCTTTTCCTCTGGGGACCAGGCTGTTCCCTTCTGTGGGATGCACATCCATGCTCCCTTGGAGCAGCAGGCTGAGTAGCTTCCCTCACACCTTGAGGTTCTTTGGTGTCCCAAAATCTCTTATTTTACTAGGCTTTGGGAGAAGAGGATTTCTGGATCTGTCACAGGCAGTTGAATAAGGAACTTTCTTTCCCTACTCAATTTTTTTGTCATTTGTGCAAGGGATTGACTGAACTCCCAGAATAGGTGACTTAGGTGTTAGACCTCAAGTAGCTTTTTGAAAATAACCCCATTTTTGCCTGAATGATGATGTGCATAAGTGCTCTGTAGGTGGGATCTGGTTGTGCCAGAGGGTGTTTCAAAGCCTCTGAGAGGTCTGCAATTAATTGCTTTCATTTCCTCTCTTGACTAGATCAACTAGACAGCAGTTGTTTTCCTCTCAGTGGTGAGGTTCAGTGCTAAATTAAACTCTGCTATTACACACCTAGCTCTGCAAATTATTTCTGTAGCTGTCTAGGAGGCTTTTTTTTCCTCAAAGATGATGAGTATAGGAGAGGGAAACATCTCTGCAGAGAAGCTGCTGTAGCAGCCTTGGTGTCCCTCGTGCAGTTTTAAAATGAATGAACTCTCAGCAATAATTCTGTCAGTCTTGACCTGGAAATTTGGGTTTATTGCTGTATAAATATGGGCTTGGTTCAGAGCCGTGGTTATCTTTGCTCTGGATGATTGTCTACAGATCAGTCAAAATCCTAAAAATAGCAGCTGCTAAGACATGGAGCAAGCTCTTCATTTTTTATTAATCTGAGGTGATGCCATCAAAGTAGTAATTACATTTCCATGCACTAATTTTATGGAGTTTGAATCCGTAGGTTTCTTTCTTCTTTCACCTTCACCATTTTCATACTGGAAGTATCCTTTAAAACTTTTACTAAATTTAATTCTTTTACTGCTACTTTTTAATTTCTCCATAGATTTGAACACATTCTTCATCTGTGGCATGCAGTTGAATTACACTACTTTCACAGACCTTGAAAAACCTTTTAGGACTATGCTTGGGGTGCTTTTGCCCAATAGTTTTATATATTTTTCTGCACTAATTGTGCTGTCAGAGCATTGTCCATCACCAGGTGCATCTGTACAATTCTGTTTTACTAGTCCAATACAGGTATTTTAAGCTCCTGGTTTCCCTTCTGGCCATGCCATCCTGTTGTTACATGATCAGTTGGCATTCTGGGCTGGATGGATGGAGGGCTGGAGGCTGCACAGGATCCCTGGAGCCCCTGGGGATGGGATGTGATCCTGGGCTCTGCAGCAGCCCAGGACATTCCTGTGCCATCCTGGCAGGGTTTGCCTTTCCTGTGTGCACGGGCAGAGGGCTTGGAGAGGGTAATTAAAACTTGAACCAGCCAACAGAGCGAGCTGAGGGGCTTTGGGGAGCAGGAGATCACGAGAACAATTTCCTGTGGGCTGCTCTGCCTCGGTGCAGCTCGGGGTGGAGCTGGACCGTGAGCTGAGCCTGAGCCAGTGTGGCACAGGCAGCTCCATCCCCTGCAGCTGCACTCACACTCTTCAAGGGCTGTCCCTGAATGGGCTGGGGTGATTTGTGCTGCAGGGTCATCCCTTTCCTCTTCCCAAGCTCTTTGGTTTCTGTTTTAGCAATGATTCCAAAACGACATTTGCCTCTATTGCACCATTACTAAATTCATATGCTCAGAAGAACCTACACCCTTTCCATATTTTATCTTCAGGCAAAACTGGGAGCAAATCAAATATCAGAATTCAGTCTTCCCTTTTGATACTGATGATAGTGCTTTAATCCTGCAATGGTGGAAGTGCTGCCTGCCAGTCCCTCAGCAGGGAGCACCATGGGCTCTGTCAAAGGAGACTCTGCCATTCAAACCTCCTCACCTCTGGTAGTTCTCTAATTCTGTCCTACCAGCACAGGAACAGCCCAGGAGAAACTGCACAGCCTGAAATACACTTCAGACATACAGATAGGCTATACACATAATTATATCTATATGCAGGCTTTATGTATTTTATATTTTAATTATATCTATAGACAAGCTTTATATATTTTATATTTTAATTATATCTATAGACAAGCTTTATATATTTTATATTTTAATTTTATCTATATCCAGGCTTTATGTATTTTATATTTTAATTTTATCTATATAAAAGCTTTACATTTTTATATTTTATTTTTTAATTATATCTATAGACAAGCTTTATATATTTTATATTTTAATTATATCTATAGACAAGCTTTATATATTTTATATTTTAATTTTATCTATATACAGGCTTTATGTATTTTATATTTTAATTTTATCTATATACAGGCTTTACATATTTTATTTATTTTTTAAATTATTTTTTTATATTTTATATTTTAATTTTATCCGTATACAAGCTTTACGTATTTTATATTTTATATTTTCATTTTGTCTATATACCCATGTATGCACAAGCTTCATAACAACTCTTAACTGAAAATGTCAGTACTGAAGGTCAGTCTGCCCTGTGCAAATGAACTTTGGATTCTTTTTGGATCCAAGTGGAGAATATTTGTTTGCTGCTGCCAGCTTTGAGCTTGTCTGTATTATTCACTGTCAGGAAGCTCATGCTCCAAATAATAAATAGACCTGCCAGAAAACTTTTTACCTTAGAAAGACTTTGGAGGAAAAAAATGTCTTTATAGGTTAATACATGTTTCTTGCTGACTTTGTAAAAGAATTTGAGAGTACATAGTAAACTTTTATTAAGAATTTATGGTTTCCTGGCTTACATTTATTATGTATTGATAAGAATAATCTCATTGTTTTAACACAGCTCTATTGGCTCGTATTCTTTTCTCTGCCTTCCATTGGTGTTGTTTTTTGGTTTTTTTTAATGAGTCAAAAAGAAACAATATCCCTGGGGAGGACTTGAGAGCAGAAGGCAAAGTTCAGAACCCGAAAATTGTTTAGTGGTACAGGACAGCACCTGGCTGCCCCTCTGCAGTTTGCTTGTGGCCTGAAATTCCGTGTGGCTGGGTGTGAATGATGCCTCCTGCCACACTGCACCCCAGTCCAGCACAAAATACCATTTTCTCCCTGCCCAGCTGGGTGACTGCCCTGAATCTGGGCTGGGGTGAGAGAATTCCACAGCACAAGGAGCAGGGGGCTATTTTTTGTTTTCTTTTTAACTTCAAGGCAAAGCGTGACCTTCTAATGCCTTTTTAACCTCTGAGCACTTTTTTTCAGCTCAAAAGCAATTTAGTGGCAAACAGTAATTAACCTGAAGGGAAAACACATCCTTGGGTTTTATTGTATCTCAGTATATGGGGTCAAATTAATAACACTGCAAAGGTATCATCTTGGCATTTGAAAATATTTAAACTAAGCAGACTTAGTTTTAAATTAATACTTTCAAAGATCTAAGTAAGAAAACTTCTTTATTAGAGCAGTGGTGTTTTGAATACTTAATTATATTGGAGGTTTTAAATACAATTTTGTTTTTGAAATGGTGATGGACATCAGATGAAGATTTGGGTTATTTAGGTTTTTGTTTGGTTAGTCCATGGTTCCTGATACAATTCCTTTGTAATATTTCAGAGACAGCTTGTTTTAACTTTTGTGTTGATGAAGAGAGGACAAAGATGCTGTTACTTACCAGGGATCACAAACTCCACAAAAGGGAATCAATTTTTAACACCCAAGATTTTCAAAGCCTATTCCTAAGTCTTAAGAGGAACAAATACAACATCCTCAACCTCACTTTGGACATAAGAAGATTGTCTTAGAAGGAAAAAAAAATATTCTGGAGAGATTAAGGGAAGCAGCATCTTAATTTTCAAAGTATCAGCTGTTCAACAGGTTGGAATCAGGCTCAGGGTTTGTAGGGCACAGAACTGGGGGCTCCATCTGAGGGTGTGCTCAATGTTCCTCATCTCTTCTGGGGTTTTGTTCTTTAAAGCACTTTGGCATCATCTCTGCTGCACAGGTGGGGTCTGAAGGTAACCATGGACCAACAGGTCTTTAAATGACTTATGACCCTCCTGGCAGAGAGAGCAAGGAGAAAACGCTGGTGGGAGGGCACAAAGAAATCTAAACTCACTCAGTGGTTTTTACTACCTGAGAACTCTCTCCCAAGCTGTTTATAAAATATTAGGTTTGCATTACACAGCTGAAAGAATTCACAAAATGTCCAAGCTGTGACTAAACCCAGCCTGTTAGGGTTTTCCCCTTTGGTGCTCAGAGAAATGGGAGTTGAGGGAATTGACAATGAAACATTGCAAGTTTTCGGCAGGAATACAGCTCAGAGTTGCTGTTTTAAATGGGGTGGAAGGGAATTAAACCCAAACACAAACTCCAGCACCACTGCCCAAGTAATGTGTGGAATGCACTGCCCTGGGAGAGCTCCTTCCCTTTTTACCCCACCCCGTGCTGAGTCCTGCAGCGCTGCAGAGGTCGGCTCAGGAAAGCAGGGAGAGATGGAAGGAAAAACCCAGAGCTGGAAACTCTGAAGAAGGGCCTTTGAAAGGGGATCATGTTCGTTCTCTGGGCCACACAGCAGTCGGAATTTCCATAAGGGTGAAAGAATTTACAGTGTGCAGCCTGTCCACGAGCAGCTCCTGCAGCCTGTAAAGCTCTGCGTGGTTTTCCTCTGCAAAGGGCTGCTGGCCCTGGTGGCCCTGGTGGCCCTGCCCACCTGGGGCTGGGGTGATGCCCCACTGCCATCCTGGCAGCCCCTGGTGTGTGAGATCCTGGAGAGCTCTGCCCTGTGCTGGTAACCAGTTTGAAACCCTTCTGTTCTGTGCCATGGGTGGCATGGTGCCTCACATCACCAGTGCTTCACAAGACCCCCTCTGAACCTGAGCGCGGCAAATGTGATCCAGGTTCACTGTTAAAAGCAGGTTTTTAAAAATTTTATTTAGTTCATGGTTACTTTTGATAATCAAGAGCGTGTTTAGGAACTTTATTGAGACAAGAATGAAAGGCAGAAAGTATTTGAGGTCAATGTCCTTCAGTTTATAGAAGTGAAGAAGAGCAGCCCAGATTTCACATCTACACTGTGACCCTCTACTCTTTTCAAACTACTCCTTTTGGCAATCTGTCAGGAGAACTGAATGCTTGGACTTAAATGTCACAAAGGTCACATGAAAATTCACTGGCATAACCAGTAATGTACCTTGGAATCTTATTTCCAGAGCTCCATTTAACTTTGGGACCGAGGCATTTTCCTCCTGCCACTGCTCATTCCTGGCCTAGTGGATCTTTTCCTTCAGCAGTTGTGGCAGTGACCTCCTGCCTTTCCACAAATGCCACGTAGCTTCTTCTTGTCCTTGATCAGCTCTAACAGAGTATTTCCACTTTGTGGCTGGGTTGTTGGGAAGGATTTAGATGGTCCTTTCAGGGTCTTTGTGGTTCAGGTTCATGTCTTGCTGTGCCATCTTTGCCTCAGTGCTTCCCCAGAAGGTTCTGGCTGAACCAGGACGTGCCAAGACCAGCGACACAAGAGGTGATGGTTTCAGCTCTGCCCTCTCCACTTGGCAGAAAGAGCCACCCCAAGGAAACAAACCCTGGTCATGCACACCTGGGCACGGCAGAGAAATGATCCCTGCTGGAGGTGGGAATGTGCTCTGGAGCCATTTGGTGGAACTGGCAGAGATTTCAGTCCCAGATAAGGAGCTGCTCACCTTTTGATTAAGCAAAGCCCTTTCAATGTGCCCTGAAACCTGGAAAGGTCCAAAAGAAAAGCACTAATTTTTCAACTCCATGGAATACAAAGGTCAGGATATTTTTAAGTTCATAGCATTTGGTTTCTGAAATGCTTTGTAGTGAGCTGCAGTGCTGTGGTTTCAGAACAGAGCAGTTATTCAGGTTTAGTAACATGAAAAGAGTTTTATGAGGTTCAGTATAAAGAAGTGTTTCCAAGTTATGCTAGGAAGGCATATATAATTACTTTTGAGACTGTTCTCAAAAAAAAAAAATTCACTTGAAATACCAGATTGATAGATAGATGTAACTTTTTTCTTCTTTTTTTCCCTTTCCCCCCCTTTTTTCCCCCTTTATTTCCCTTTTTCCCCTTTCTTTTCTTGTTTTTTTTTTTTTTTCCCTTTTCCCCCCTTTTTTTTTCCTAAATAGCACTATTCTGCAGTAAAAGTGCAGTCAGTTGCTTCAGTGATTAAAATCTCTGCAACTGCTCTGGAATGGCTTTGTATTAGGAAAAACAAGGCGTGCATGGGTAAGTTCCTGGCTGTGGATGAGGCTCTTTGGGGTTGCTCCTATGGACATCCTCATTGGCTTCACTGGGAGCAGGAGCTTGACTACAGCACAGGCCAATTTCAGTGATGTTCTAGAGGATTTAGGCTGCTGGAGGAATGGAGTTGATGTCCAGGGTTGAGCTGCTGGTTGGCCAGAACAGGAAAAGCTTTGCTGTGTTGAAAAGCACTTTATAAATTGGAAGTATGCTGGCTGTTGTAGGTGGCTGTGTGATCACATGAGCTTTATTTCAGAGTGAGATCAGTATTTTTAAAATGTAACTTTTAATCCCACAATTTTATCCTATTTTAAGATTAATTAGGAGCACAGTAATTTTGAGTTGCCTCGTTCTCTAAGAAATTTTTCAATGGGAGTAGTGAGTGATATCCTGTCACATTTCCTTCTGGTGCATAGGAGTGCTAAGAAATTCTAGGACATAGAAAATGGAATATCTAATTCTATTTCAGTTTTTGGAATTTAATTATGTAAGAGGAATTAAAAACACTGCCTTGGAATTATCAGACTGTCTGATTTGAATCAAAGTAGTCTTATGTGCTGCTGGAAAGAAAAAGAGAGATAAATCTCACTTAAGAAAAAAATCTGATACCTGATCCTGCCTTTAAATGTGTTTAAGTGATATATTCATCTTGAGCATGGTCTTGCTTCTGATAGTTTCTGCCCTGTGGTTTATTTTGCAATTGCTAAAGCTATTCCAGATGCCAGAAGTGTCAAACAGACAAAGCAGTGATTCCAGTCGACTTAAATTCAGATTATTGATTTAAGGGGTCAGTAGCAGCATAAAAATACATTATACATTTAACGTGTGAGCTGACATCTAAAGTCTTTGAGTGGCATTATTTTGGTGACAGGCAAATATTTAGTATGGTTTGAATTCAAAACCCATCCGTTTCTACGCCAAGGTGGGTAGAAGTGTTTGTAAACATGATTTAAAAATGAAAACAGAAGGAAGGAGTGTGAGATTTGGTTACAGAGCTTTGGAACCCAAGAGCCATTCTGGATTTATGGTTCAAGAGAAAGTCAAATGTGAATTACAGGATGATTGATGGGAAACTAGGCCGTGGCTGTAGTGCAAGCAGCAGCTGAGTCCTTTGTGGAGAAGGTTTCTCACCATCACAGATATTCCTTTTCTTTCCAGATATGTTTAGCCAAAGATTTTCTTTCACTTGCCCATGCTGTAGGATTTTTTGTCCTGTTTTTCTACTGATGCAGGGCTCTGTAATGTTGAGTTAGGGCTTTTGGGATATAAAAATAAGGCAGAAAATTACAGCAGTGTTTCTTTGGAAGAATTATCTGATGCTGATCATGGTTGCCTCCTGAGAATCCACAGTGTGTGAGCATTTTGTGTGTCTTGAAAGCTGCTGCCTGGGGGTTTTCCCTGAGGATTTATTGGTATTAGATGAGGAGTAGGCACTGGAGGCAAGGCCTGTGTGAGGATTCAGCTGCAAAGTGCAGCTTGGACTGTGAGGAATTCTACTTGTCTGTGAAGGTCTTGAAAATCTCCTTTTCTAAGTGATGTCAGTAGTTTAGCATTACCATTTCTGAGAACTTGGCCTTCCTGTTGCCTCCCAGAGCCCCCTGCCCCCAAAACTTCAGTTAGGATTAAACAAATGGCTTTAGCTTTAAAATACAAACCCATAAACCTACGAGTAGAATGGTTGGAGACCCCCCACCACCACACACACACTTTTAATTAAGTGACTGTGTTGTTTCCAGATGAGAGGAAAGATGACTCATTTGGTAACTTGATCTCTGGTTTGTATTCAAAAAGTAAAAAATACATTCTAAGAATTACTTCAAGTTGCACGTTAGCACCTGCATCATAATTGGATGTCCTGTCTGGTCTCAAACTAAAAGTTTTTGGTCTGATTTTTGGTGGATTTTTTTGTCTAAAACTTAATTTCTAGAGTCTGAACCTAAACTTTTAGGTTTAATGACATTCTAAGCTTGTAAAAGCAGTGTTTTATCATGGAAAACACCAGGCTTCCAGCAGCACCTTCCATTATCAACATAAGAGGTATTATTTTAGCCATGAGTCTTAACAGAGAAAGAAGGAAGCCACTTTAATCAACACAAGGCTCTGCCCTGGCATTCAGAAAACTTAATTTTTTTACAGATTTGATGGTGTTTAACTGTGTGGTCATGGGCAAAAATCTGTGATAAAACTTGTTCCTGTGCCATTATTTCCTCTCCTTCCATCAGTAGCTTGGTGTAGAGCATCTCTTTGCTTTCACCAATCTTACCTGCAGTCCCTGCCCTGGGTGAAATGAAAATGGGGACCACTGGCAACAGCAAATACCAAACATGAGATGCTTCAAGGGGCTGCAGAGCTGCAGCTTTTCTACTGGAATACAGAGATTTATCTGGAAGCAAGGATTGGCTTCTGGGAAAAGCACAGAATTGACTGTGGCCTCTACACAGAGTTTTAAAACAAAAACTTGATGGTTTTGATGCATCAAGATATAGTAGTTGCTCAATTCTTCTTTTATTAGAAACTAAGGAAAAGGTTTAAAAAGCCCCAAGTTTTTCTTTACACCCTTTAATCTTTGTCTTTAATTAACCTTGGAGGGTGGTGGACACCTCTGGGCAGTTTTTTGGGTTGACAGCTGCTTATTTGTCAAGTGCAGTGGGATGGTGAAACATTAACAGTCCCCATTAGATGTCAGGACTTGGACAGATGCAGAAAGATGGGTCTGTTAAACTCAGTTTAAAGGAGAGACATGTAAAGTGTTTATTACACCCTGAAATTGAAAATTTGCCTTGGTGATGGTGCACTGAACTCACTTTTCATGCTGTGACTATGGTTATAATAAAAGTTTGAAATAAAACCTCTCAGTAAGTGTGTTTTTATATGTGTAGCACAGTTTTATTCTTTGACTCCTCAGCCATGCTGCAGCTAAAGGAACAGGGGGAACATTTTACAAAATGATGAATATTTCCTGAGTAAAAATGAGATGTTGTTGGGAATGTAGAGAAAGACAGACTAAATCTCTTCTGTTTCCAGCATGCTGTCAGCTGGACTGAGTCATAAATTCTTCAGTCAACAGCAGTTCTCCGAATGCTGGGAACAGAAATGTTAGTCTTGTGCAGGGAGTAAAGAGCTGAGACTTGCAAGTGGACTGAAAGGACCATGATTCATTAAAATCCGAGAAAAGTAGAGGTCCACAGGTGAGAACAATATATTCTTGTCATGTGCCCTTTCAGCACAGCACAGCCATTCATCATTCTGCTCCTGGCTGTAACCAATGTGTGAGGAGCTGTGTTTCCCTTCTAGGCATCTTTGCCTTTTTTTTTTCTTCTTCTTTCCCCCACCCCCATCTAAAAAAATGGCAGTGGAATTTTGCTCAGATATTTGCTTCTGCTTCCCTTGTTGAATCTTCCATAAATCTTTATCTGTTGGGTCAATTACAAGTCATTACTAAAATAATTCATTATGGGGTTTCAGTAAAGTTAATATGGTTAAATTATGAACAACTGTAGGTCGTTTTCTTTCCTGAAGTTTTCCTTGAGGCTGGCAGAGTGGTGGGAGGGAAGAGCAGCCCCCCAGGAGCAGAGGCAGGGCTGGCTCCTCTCTGACTGACCCAGTGATTTGGCCTTTGTCTTCATAATCATTACACTTCTCCTATTTTTATTCTATTAATATGTAAAATACAACATTTTTTCCTGTCTCTTGTTGAAGTAGAAGATTCTCTTAGAGGAGAATTTCTTGTGGATTTACAGGCACAGGGGAGTGGTGCTTCCCAGCCTTGCTGGCAGAAATGTTCCAAGCACACAGTTCACTACTTTGTGTGACCTAATGGGGAGAAAAACCATTATTCTTCTTAAAGACTGTCGTTTAATTAGCTTTGTAATGGATTTCCTTTGACTTCCTCTGCCTGAGAACTACTCCATTAGTTCATTACTATGATTTAAACACAGCTAATTATGATCATAGCTAAATAATTGTATGCAGGTATTGCAGCATGTTTTGATTCTCATATTAGCAGTTTCCAGGCAATGCATCTCACTTGTGTCTCATTTATAGCCTTTTTACAAATGAAGTGATGGTAACATAAATGTCTTTGTTTCTATAAAACAAAAGGGAAAATCAGTAATGTCATCCATAAAGAATGTAAGTGTACCAGCATTGAAAATGATATAATGAGTATGAAATGCTTCTTGTCCACTTCTGCATGAGAATATGATGTTCTTCAATAGCAGCTGATACCTTCAGATTTACTGCAATGAAAACCAACAAACAAAACTATGTGGTAGAATTTCAGTCCCAAAGCCTGCAGGGCTTGGGAAAATTTGTCAGGACTGACAAATCAGGCAGAGGTTGAATGACTTTATTTTCACATAGTGGACTATAGATAAATCAGAAGTATTTCAGAAGTGGAACAGGTAATGTTTTTTCTTGGTGTGATGGTTACTAAGAGCTGGTAATGGGTTATCCTGTTGTGTGGAAAAGAGTCACTAAGCACAGCCTCCTTTGCTGTGCAATGGAAAAGTCAAGTGTGAGGTTGCAAGGAAGATGTTTGCTGCTGTAGGGAGTAAACTGATGCTTCATAGGTGAGCTGTGAGAGCAGGAAAAGGGGGTGATGCCAGCCATGGAGGAGCTGCTCCCAGAGCTTCCCTGCAGATTTCCTGGGAATGCTTTCCTTTTTGTAGTCTCAAGGTCTGGTTGGGTGGATCTTTTGATGCTTGCCATCCCTCTACTCCAGCTTCCCCCATGTGCCTCAGGACAGTGCTGTTAAGGGGAAATGTTGTGCTGGGCATTAGGATGTTGAGGGTGTGAGGATATTCAGTGCTGGGCTTGATGCATTCTAAGTGTGTAGTTCTTGATGACCATAGATGTGACAGTGATTTAAAATAGACTGGAGTCTATTTTGTGTTCTCTGTAATTTTGGTGTGGGAGGTTTTCCAGCATGAGTATGTAGTGAAAACTCAGAAGGCTTAACTTGGAAAAAACCAAACCTTTGCAAACTGTGATGTGGCCATGTCTGTATTAAACCTGTAACATTAAATACACATTCATAGCACAAATATTTGTACTGTTAATTTATTTTGTGTCTTTGTGCTCTTGCAAAGCTCTGTGTGAGTGCAGTGATGCTTTGGAGTGGGGTAAGGCAGGTTCATAAATCTAAACCAATCACTTTTAGGTTGCAAATGTCTGCAGATCATTTTCCATTTATGCAGAAAGAACAGTTGCTGTAACTGGCATGTGGTGTGGATCCTTTCACTGTACTGGAAATTTTGCACAAATTGTGCAGATGACAGGGTGGGAGCAAAGGTTTGTAAAGTGACTTGTCTCCTGAGCTGCCAGAATTGGGCTGCACCTGCAGCCCCTTGGCCCTGCTGTCACCCCAGACTACCCTGGAATGCTCCAGTGGGAGTGTTGGACCTTCACCCTGCTCACCCCTGCCTCCTAAATTGTGATTTACAGGGTTTACTTTGCTCAGAAAATCTCACTAAAACACCAGAAGAGCAGCATAGGGGTTTTGTTTTTGGGAAAGGCATTGCTTGCTCTCGTGGGCTTCAGGTACTGACTGGGATGGTTTCAGGTGAGGGAGGAGGGCTTCAACTTCCCTGCTTGCAGCAGCCTTTCTAACAAACCTTTAGCAGGGAATGCTTGGGATTCCCCCCTCCCCAAACCATGCTCCAACAAAGCTGGTAAATAAGAAAGCAAATACTCCAAGGAAAAGGAATTCAGGCATCCTCCTGCCAGTGCTCTGGGTAGTGGGAGAGCTGCTCTGACTGGAGAGGCTGCAGCTGGTGCTGGAAGTGAAACTTCCCTCCCCATTTGAGTGAGATCTCAAGGAGCAGAAGCAGAAAGGTTTGTGGTGTGGGCCCGTGGGTTTCCACCCTCACGGAGGGGGAGTGTGAGCTCCTGACTTCCTGGGGGGGGACACACTGCAGTTTATTTGCAGTTTATTTGCCCTGTGGTTGACACAGGGCTGCTTTTCAAAACACCAAATTGTAATGGTACAGAACACACCACATGTTTTCCTGTTGCAGTCGTAGTACAGACGTGCCCAACTCTCATTTTTAGTGTATCCATCTTCCTATGGCTGATGCTGTAATGTGCCTCCATTTTGTGGAAAAAACTCCTTTGCCCCTTGTTGCAGTAACATGAAGGATAATGTCAACTGTTCAATATTTAAAAAAAAAAAAGCTTATTTTTTCTGCAACTTGAATACATTATGTTCAAGTTACCAGTTTAATAGTGCTGACTTTCAGAGTAAAACTTGGGTTTACTGCTTCTCTTCTCTGTAGCTTATTAAAACACTGTCTATATTTTCATAGACTTAAATCCTTGTACACATTTTCTGATTTTACAGAACAAATTAAAGCATGTTTTCTTATTACTGTACATCATTTTTATAGTTCTTTTTCTCACTCTATAATCCCAGTGGGATTTTTTTCCCTATGCCCTTCAGTGGCTTTATGTAATAAGCACTAAATGAATGAACATGTTGCCCTTTGCTAGTAGATAATAATTAAGGAGGTGCCTCAGATAATAATTAAGAAGGTGCCTCAGAATATTTCTGGAGTCGAATCTCAAGGAAATAGCTTAATTTTAGCATGCAGTTTGCTATTTTTTGATGAGCTATACGGCCCTGTTCTACTTCCAACACTTAAAGAATGTGGTCTGCTAAGAACAGATGGTGTCATTTAAGTTTTATACTGATTCTACTTAAACTTTTAAATGAAGTCCTTATGCTTTTAAATGTTTAGTTAAGACTTACTGATTGTTAGCAAATTGAGAAAAGTTGGTCACAACTGATTACCTGTTTAGAGACTGAAAGAAGTAATTGTCTCAGTTTTTAAAACTTTGGAGTCATTAACATCATTAGTGGATTCCTGTCATCTTCCAAAGGAAACAGTGAAGCTGGTTCATAAGCTGGGAATCCTAGGTGGACTTGGGCTTTTCCAAAAGCCAGGAAGTGGTAAAACACACATGTGGTTTGCTTTAGTTGGGAAATTAACTCGGATTCTCCACCAGTGAGGCTGATACCAATGAGAAATCACTAATGTATGTGCTCTGCTGTGACACTGTCAAAACAGATTATTTGAAAGCACAGAAGTGATGTGTTTTTGTCAGCTGTTTGCCTCCCTTCACGCAGCTACAGAAGCTGTTGTTTGTATAAACTGCCTTTCACATATTTCTCAGTTTTCAAAGTTACTAAAGAGCATTGTTCATCATTCACACTCACTATTTGCTTGATAACTGCATTAATTCAGCTAAACTTTCATTTAGAGATCTATGAACGTTCTTTAAAAACCAAAACAAACCAACCAAACCAAACTCTTGGAAATCCCGAATATGGAATGCCAGGTGAGAGTTTGTCTGCCAAGAGATGAGTGAATAATCTCAGTATTGTGATACAATTGTTCCCAAATGCCTCTGATTGTTTTCTCTGGGATGTTGTGATAGCAGACCTTGTGGTGAAAGGAAAAAAAGGCTGCATGCCCATAGCTGGTCCTCTCCTTCTAATACAGCTGCTCCCCCTCAAAATCCAGCCATCCTGATTAAGATATTTCAATTTGTTTTCCACGCCAGGCTAGGCAGAGGCAGCACTTTGTGTGTGTTCCCTGCTGTGAAAAGTCAGCCAGTGAAGAGGACTGGGCCAAACCCAGTGCCTGTGCAGTGGAAGGGATTATGGAGTGCTCACATGATAATTTTTGCTGTCAGAGCTCTAATCTCTGGCAGGGGAAAGGGACACTGTATCTAACTGCTGCAAAGAATTTCCAAAGGGATCAGGTCCTCAACTGTTCCCATCATCATGAATTTGTGCTTCAGCTTCTTTTCTAACTCCTGGAACTGCAGAGGAATTTAGGGGTAGCCTGAGAATTTCCTCGGTCCATGAAACATGTCAGCACAGCTCTGGGTGCCCCCAAGTGAGAGAGAAGCTGCAAGAATGTGTCTGCACTGCTTTTTGACAATGCAGATGGACGCTGTTAAGTGCTGCTCTCAGGGATTTGCTCCACAGTTTGTGGTGTTTGATGTTACCAAAGCCTCTGTAACTATGGAGAATTGGCACCAATAGCCACAAGTGTAGAGTTCATTTCAGTAGAGGGGTAGAAAAAATAATTTGGGGTGACAGAACATGAACCATTGTATTGCCACGGGCATTGTGTGGTTTTGCCAATTAATGAAATGGTCTTTGGTTACATGAGTACCCACCAGGCTGGTGTGGCTCCTTGTGGATTAACCTTGGCTCAGCCTGGGAGAGGGGAACTGCTGCTAATGAAGAAGTGATTCCACTTAAGGAGATGCAGATGTGCCATGAAGTGTCTGTGAAGCAGCGTGTTCTGGGTTGTTTGTTTGTGTAAATAGAACATGGGCTCCTTTTGAAATAATAAACTTAATCAGAATTAAGAATAAACTTAATCAGCTTCAGGAAACCAAGGAACTGACACTACCAAAGAGGCACAAATATTGATTCAATCACTAATAAGAATAACTTAATAATGAAATGTAGCCTTCTATTAATGTGTAAATTAAAAGCAGACGCTGAAGATGAATGAACGCGTGGATTAATATTGGGTTTTGTTGTCAGAATTTATGTTGATGGGAAATGGAGGAAATGTACCCTTACAGAAATATTTTGTAGTGGTTGTTAACACCTTATACTCTTTCTAGGACTTTACTGTTCCATGCACTGTAGTATAAATGTGTAAGCTGTTAACAGCAGGATGAACATTCAGCAAGTCGAACAAGCACCTGCTCCCATAACTGAATCATTGTTTAAATTCCCAGTGCATTTCACAGGTTTAAACCCTGACAGGGATTCAGATTTACAGGGCAAGGCATCCCACAGAACTCGCAGTGCCCTGCCCCAACCAGTTCCTGCACGCTCTGGCTGCAAGGGGCTTGTGCTGCAGAGGGCTGAGAAACAGGGCTGGGCATCAAATGGAGCGGAAAGGAACCTTCCCCTGGAGTTATCAATAGTGAAAGGCTGCAGGGGCACGAGAAATTCCACCCCTGCTTGCCCCGGGAAAGTGGTTGTAGGAACAAGAGAGCTGTTTGAAGAACTCCGTGTAGTAGTGAGGCTGAGCCCCTTCATTGTCTCCTCATCGTGGCAGCTGACACTGGTGATCTTCCCAAAATCAAGTGCTTGTTACTCTAAAGCAAATACACTGTGAGGGTAAGTAGGTTTACCTTTAAAGAACAAGAAATATGTGAAGGACTTTAATAGAAATGTAGGCTGATAAAAAAAGCAAACAAAAAGAAAACTAAAAAAGCCCCTACCTCCCCACCAAAAAAACCCAACACCTGATTGATTTAGAATGCTTCAGTTTGATATCACAGTTATTTAAAGCAGTGGATTTCACAAGCTGCTTTGTCAATGGGCTCTCAGATGTGACAGTGGTGTCATGTTTGTTCCAGTGCACAGCCAGCTCTGCAGTGGGTGCCACTCTTAGAAGATCTGGCACATGCATGAATTCAGCTGTTGAGTGTTATCTCGGTTTAGTTGGCCACATTAGCTAGCTCTTGGAGAGGGGATATGTATTCTATATTTGTCAGACAAATTTTTATGCTTTAAGAGTCACAAGCTGACTCAAAGTAGTAAAACAGCTCTTTGTGCTGCTTTAATGACACTTATCTTTGTCTAGTGTAGACATCTTCCTCTGCTATGGTTTCAGAGCATTGTTGTTTTGTGACCAGCTCAGCCTGCTCTGTCTTGCTCTTTAACTTATTAAATTGGTGGGACAAAAGTACAAAAATGAAAGTAGACAGTGAGTAAAATCTGAGATTTAGTTCCACATTGCCATGAAGAGCCAGGTAGAGACATGAGCAGTTACTGCTGTGGTTAAGCTGGAGCCAGTAAAATCATGATGTGCATGCAGGAATTCTGTGACTGCTAGACCCACACAGAAAAATATTCTGCTTTTTTAACCTTCTTTCAGGCTTTTGCACCTAGGAAAGGAGGTAACATCTGCTTTGGACTGGATGATGAGTGTGTCAGTTACCTGATAGCACCATTCTTCTCTTTTAGCTCCTCCTTTAAGCCCAAAGTGTAATTACTGTGGTTTGGGCCAGGCAGCTGCTACATGACATTCATGTCCTGGCTCTGAGGGATGCTAATCCTGGCACTGGACTTAAACACTTCTCAGCAGTATTCCTAGGATGCTCTAGATGAGTTTTTGCCATCAATCCATCTTTCACAGAGCAAACGTGCATGTTAGAGGGGACACAACCCCTGTGCATGTTATTTCGGGCTGACTGGAGAATATTTAGAGATAACAAAACGAGATCTCATTGTCATAGGGCAAGCATGTGTCTGATTTACTAATCCACAGGACATAAAACAGTGTCTAAGCTAGGATTTGTCAGACCAAAAGCATGTAGAAACTGGATTTGCCACATGCACATGATTCTCTTTAGCCTGACAGTTCTCCAGTCTGCGTTTCCAGCCAGTTGGCTTCTCTCCCTCATTCCAGGTATTGACTGACACCCCCCAGCCCTCCCAGTGTCTGTAGGAACATCTCTGAATTTGGTGTGGCTGTGCTGGAGCCTTGCTGAGCTCAGGGCAACCATCCTGGGAGTTGCTGGGGTGCCCAGAGGTGACTGGCTGCTCTCTGACCTTACCCTGTGGAATTTTGCTGTTCCTCCCTGCTGGACTCCCTGTCAGAGCAACGCCTTTGGCTTTTACTTTGAGGTACTGGATTCTTCCCTGAAGACTTCCCTGTTTAACTCCTTTTGCCCCCGTCAGAGGGAATTTCTCGATGTCTTTTTTCTCTTCCTGCCACCGTCCCTTGCAGTTGCCTTTCTGTAAACCTTGGTTTGTAATGCTGGCAGTGGAGCAGGGGGTGTAGGAACCTGATCCTGGTGGAGTGTGGCTGAGCCTGCTGTAGCCTGGGCTGTCACTTGATGTTGTTTCTGTTTAGTTTCAGTCAGGATAGGGCGAGGCAAAAATAATTCAGAGAAACTTTGTTATCCCCAAAGAAGAACGAAGGATGCGATTTAATGAGGAGGCAGTAGACAAGCCCTGAAATCCTCCCAGTACTTAACTGTTGATTGATTAACTTTGTTTCTAAAACATATAGCTGACATTCTAATGCTGAGATAAAAGAAATGTTTAAAAAACCAATTTAGGACATGAGATCTTTGTAATGCTGATTCGCTGTAATCTGTCAGAATGGAAATTGTATACACTCAAATCCCAGATAATCCTGTAATTTGCAGCTCTTCATACTTCAGCTGATTTGTCATATATTTCAGAAGAAATACAAAAATCATATTTGGGTTTGGTTGTATTGCTTTTATTAAGATAATATTTAGAGGCTCCAATGAAGAATGAAGTACCACATGTGTTCAATAAAAATATGGTTTGTGTTTAAAGGGACTAAATTGGGAAAAGACCCCAAAGTTCTCAAGTAAGCCCTGAGTCAACTGCTCTGAAGAGAAGGCTCTTGTTCCTTTCAGCTTCATGCCTCAATCCTGTGTTTGTCTTACGGATGAAGAATCTTGATGTTACCTTTTCCAAGTTGCTCAGTTCGAATTAAATGTAATCTTCTGTAACGTGGAAGCCCCGAAGAAGCAGCACTGAGTGTTTAACAGCAGCAGCTCTTGGACTGAGTCGAATTTGCAGTTTGCTCACATGCTGCTGGGACCAGCCCTCTCTAATGTTTTTCCAGGAAATACCACGTTCAGGTATGCTAGGAGAGTCTGCCCTTGGTCATGATTACAGTCTTTTGTAGATCTGAAATGGCTTAGAATAACTTTGCCAATTTTTAACTAAATGTTTCAATATTTTACTTTACTTAATTTACTTTACCTTCGTGACTGCTCATACTGTGTGGATTCACTTAATAGCAAATCTGTCTCATCTAGTCAGGTGCTTTTCAAGCTCTCTTTTTTTTTTTTTTTTTTTTTTTTTTTTTGTTTTAGGTATTCTTTAGTATC